>PXIH01S0053799.1:0-11490 GCA_003024985.2 Euperipatoides rowelli
ATCAAATTTTAAACAATATTAGTATTATTTATGGAATTTTGATAATTTAGACATTTATTCTAGAAAAGAAAATGTAATTATTTAGCTTTATTGTGATATTTTTAAACTTTTATTGTAAATTTTTTTTTAAATTTCTCATTTTTTCACGGAACCCTTGATTTTGTCTCATGGAACCCCAGGGTTCCGGGAACACCAATTGGGAAATGCTGCAATAGACCATCAAATTGAGAAAGCATAATTGAAATTTTATGTAAATGAGCGGAATGGTTTGATGCAAAAAATGTTCACACCTGTAAAGATATTTAAGTTAATGCAGAAAGAAAATCTCATCTTATTAAATATTATTATCCTATGAAATCTGATCTTATGAAATCTTATTATCCTATCTTATCAAGTCTTATCGCACCTTATACCTTACCTTATGAATCCTGAGTAACAACCATCTTGAATAAATTCAAAGTTTTTATACCAAAAGCAGAAACACCGTGAGAAGAAGTCAAGCTGCCATAAACCGCCAGAATATTCCGTTAAAAGTGAATGCCGTGTGTTCGCAGCTGTCATGTTCCGTATGCATCGTAAAACTTGAGTCCATAAATTTCCTCGATGAAAAGATACTTTAATTACTTTGAAATGCTGAGCGCTGAAGAAATTGTGAGTATATTTATTTATACCAATCAACTAGAAGTTTAGACCTACCTAGTAGCTACATCAAACTTTCATTTTTTTATTAATAAATCAGATCTGTAGCAAACTTTAATCTAAAAGCAGCAATTAGAAAGGTTTAGATTTATAGATAATTTATGGCCATGCACCAAATATAATCTTTTAGTTTTATTTAGAAAATTAAGTTTAAGAGTGATTATTGTAATATGAGTATCAGATTATTGTAAAAGAAACCATATTCATTTGTTTACACCAACTTTCCATGTCAATAATTTTTTTATATATTTTGTACAGCTACGGCCTTATGGCCATATTTTAAAACTAACCATGTGTGAGTTAACGGCTGTACGGTGTGGTTAATTGGGGTGGGTGCAAACAGTCATGTAGATAGTTTAGTTATTTCAGTCCATACAATCTAATTTAAAATTGCGTTTGAAAGATTAAGGAAAATGACAGAAGAAATCCAATCACTTAAGTAAATTATTCATATGACAGAATATTTAATTTTTTTTAAATTAGTATGCCATCCTTGTTTAGGTACATTGATAGGCTGCAAAATTTGGCAGTAAATCTTGCCCACTAACAAGGTGATATTATTTAATGTAATGTCATATCTGTAGTCTTGAGTCTCTTTCAGAATGTTCGTGTTTCTTTCCCTTTTAGTTAGGATGTATTTTATTTTAGGTGCTCTACTTTTCACAAATTACATTCCCTTAGCTCAGTTTTAAGTCCCTGATCGTTTTTGCATTAATTGGCAGGATAATCCCTAAAATTCATAATTTAAT
The DNA here is from genome assembly GCA_003024985.2 of Euperipatoides rowelli. Lineage (NCBI taxonomy): Eukaryota > Metazoa > Onychophora > Udeonychophora > Euonychophora > Peripatopsidae > Euperipatoides > Euperipatoides rowelli. The sequence continues at coordinate 1,449 of PXIH01S0053799.1, forward strand.
ACAAATAGGTTGAGTTATGTGAGTTTCAATCCACATAAAAAAAATATTTAAGAATAATAATGCCAAGTGAGTGTTATTTATACAATGTGTCTCTCTAAGCATCCTCCTCCCACTGGTAGTTGCGAAAGGTGTGAGACCTGGGGTGTAATGGAGAGTGCAGCATTATCACCATATGCATTTTAAGATACACTTTATGGCAATACTGAGGCTAATAGGTACAGAGTAATAAAGAAATAAAATTTTACACTGATCATATTGAGTCTGTTTCAATTACTTTTTTTATTTATTTTACATTGATGAATTTAGATAGAGGTAAGTCTGATCGCTATCGTGATTCTCTAGTCTGTTTTGTAAGGTGTAGTCTGGTGGATAGCTTTCAGATTGAAACACGTCATTCCTAACAGTAAGTTCCTGTGAACCAAAAGAGGCAAATCGTTGATTCTTTCCTCTGCTAGGTAAAGGAAGTTTTAGTGATATTTCAAGTGCAAATTAATTGTTTATTTTTCATCAACATTGCACCATCATATTTGACATTTGGCATAGCTGGTGTAAATGTTTAATACCAGAGGAATACATCTCCAATAAAAGTGGTGTGCCATGACTGGACATTTGTACCATCTAGCACCTGGGTTTTGTGAGTCAATTAGTGATAAAGAAAGAGGAAGGGAAATGTAAAATCCTAAATTTTAAATTTTTTTCATAAAAACAGTTTTTTTATTTTTTCTAATTTATTTTTCTCGAAGTCAGTTAAGTAAGATCAAGATTAATAACAAAATAAAGTAAAGTAAATTTTTACTCCTCTTTTCTTTTGAGCTGATGATATAACCCACTACTGCAATCACTTGAAATAATTAAATTTATTATTTCTTAATTCTAATCCGAAGTCTATTATCATTGAAAAGCTTTTTTAAATTTATGTTTCCTTACACATGCAAATAATAGTTAATGTATGTGTCATTCCATTCAGCACATTTTTATTGACATAATGTCATCATCATTTTATGTGCACCCCAATAAGGGTAGATGTGTCAATTTTTTAATTTTTTGTTTTAACTTTAAAAATAAGTGAAAAATGAAAATGTTTAAACTAAAGTTAATTTTTTGTTTGTTTTAATTCTAATATAGTAAGTTATTAGAGGCTGCCCATTATATGTCCTTTTCAAAAACTTCTCAAATTTTCACGTGAAAGGGTGGGGGGCTACTCAAGTTAGCCGCCTTTATTTATTTATTTTCATAATTCTTATTGATTTGTGGGTTTCAAACAATTTGTATTTATTCAAATTTATTCCACTTGCCTCTAATAAAATTCCATTTTACTTCAAAAATCAAAAGTACTACAAATTTTGATTTTTTTCAAGATTAATGTTATCCTGGAGTGTACAAATTTTGATTTTTCCAATTAATTATTTTTTTTTACATCTTCAAATGTTGTACTTTTCAAACTTACTTAATATTCTTTTAATAATAATGAAATAAAACTGGCATTTTATTTATTGAGATTTCTTAGACAAATTAGTACAATGTTTATGATCCCTGGTGGTAAAGTTCACCAAAGTGAATGAATTGAACAAAGTATATTAGTTTGATTCTGATAAAAGTTGATATGTATGTTGAAACTATTAGTTTCTGTTGGTACTTAAATTCCAGTATTTTATTTCAGTATCCTTTTGTGGGGAGGATACAGAGTCTAATTTTTTTGATTTTATTGTGTTATACAAATTTTAAACACAATGTGTGGGTTCAAAATAAAACCTTTGTTATCTTAGTACTGAAATAAATTTTTTTAAAAAATAATTCTGTGCCCTAAAGAAAAATGATTTTGCCAATCGAGCTGTAATGTCAAGGGAGCACTGAGTTTGATAAATAATATTTTTGGAAGAAAGAAGCACTGAGTTTGATAAATAATATTTTGGACGTTGGAGCGCTGAGTTTGATAAATACAAATTTTGGCAAAAAGGAGCGCCTGAGTTTTCTAAAGTCAAAATTTACAATTTTTCTGCTGGGTTTTCATTTTTTAGTCTTTTTGAGGTACCATTCATGTTAGAACTTGATCTCTTGTTCTTATTCAAATATTATTTTCCTTTCAATTAATTTTCTTTGGGAATTATATTTGTCTGTGATTTTTTTTTTCTCAAAAAACAAATGGCATCCATCTTGACCTTATTGGATTTAAACCTGGTTCTTCACTTAAATTTTTACTGGACACTATTTTAAATTCTTTTAACAATTTTTTTTAATTTTAAAATTTTTCTTATTGGATGTCTTGTACCTTAAACTGACTCTTCTCTATTATCAGAAGTAATCTTTTTTTTTTACATTTTAATCATGATTCAAATTTATTGACTCATGTAATTTTGACAGTTCTTTTTATTAATGCCTATAGAAATATATTTCACTTAAACTAGTAATAATTATTGTATGGACTGAATATAGATAATGTTAGCATAGATCGTTTTTTCCAAATTTTTTTTATGTGTTTGACGTGCCATGACCACACCGTTTTTAATTATCTTATCATAATAAACAAATTCTAATAATAATAGATACAAGAAGTAAAAAAGTTATTCAACTATTGGACAATAAAGGGGAAGTAGGTATAAGTGACTCTGACACAGAGCACATTCAGGGAAGTGTTACACCGAAAGGGAGCCAAACTGACATAGTGGTACTCCAAAATTGTACAAATTAACCCACCATGGGTCAATTAATAAACATGATACAGGATCATGACAGGGAGATCAGGAAACTTGGTTCACTGATGGAACATAACATAAGAAATGAAGTGATATCTAAGGAAACCATGTGTGACGTTAGTGATAGGGTTGAATGTGAGAATGTTGGCAATATGCTGAGAAGTACGACTGTTAATAATCTCAAAGAAGAAGCTATGGATGCTAATACCATTATATATAGGAGATCCTATCAAGTTGTTGCCCATGTTTACTTGGGATATGAAGGATCTTAATGAAACTAAAAGGATGGTTTCATCATTCCGTGACCTTGCTCGCGAGAACCAATGGACTGATGCCCATGCCCATACCGCATTCGAGTCAAAATTAGCTGGGAAAGGTCGCACTAAATATTTTGAAGGCTTGGGCAATGTCGAAGGAATATCCTTTGATGAAGGTCTTAATAAATTGGAGCACCTATTTAGTCGTGAACTTAATATTATACAAAGTCAGGAACTTTTCTGGACCTGTGTACAAGAAGCTGGGGAGTCGATAACATCATTCAAGTTGAGACTTATAAGCCTGGGCAGTGTTTACAGGAGGGAATTCAACAATGACTTTTCATTAAACCAGCTTCTAGCCAGACAATTTATCAGGGGTATAATTTAAAGGTATCAGATTGAAGCAGTGAAAGCTGACATTGTGAGTTTTGAAGAAGCAACACGATTAGCGCTCAAACACAAATATTGTGATAAAAAATAAGCCAGCAGGGACACTAGTATGAATGGCATACAGGATTGTAAGAAACAGCCCAGAAACGATGTGGAAGAGATGAGAGCCCAACTGGAAGAGTTGAAATTTCAACTGGGTAGAGCAGAGGAACATGGAATACGGTGTGGTCCGGATTGTTGGAACTGTGGTAGGGTTGGCCATGTGCGATGGAATTGCATGAATAAGGTGAATGGTGGTAGAGTTAAATCTCAATTTGATGGACCCGATCACAAGAGGGCTATGAATAAAAATGACAGATGCAATTTAAACTAGAAAGTCCTTCCTTTGTTGAAGTCCGTAAGGGAGGGACTAGGAGCGGAGTTGCTGAAATCGGGAAGAAAGTAAAATCAACAGACAAAAGTTATAATCAAGTTAAAAGGGACATCAGGATTGTAGGTAACAGCATAGAGTTTGATATTAACTTTGAAGACAAACCTATAATTAATGTTAAAGTAATGGGATGGACCACCAAGGCGCTTGTCGACACCGGCACACAGATGTCCCTACTTGATGAAAGATTCATTGATGGTAGAAAATTATCATTCAAAAAAACTAGTGCTAAAATTATCACCCCTATAAGTGAAGGCTACACATGTACAAGATGTGCTGAGGTAAAAATTGACATAGGTGATGATAGTATTCAACATGAGGTATGTGTGGCACAAAAATAAATGGACAATGTATATATCGTCTCATAATTGGATATGACATGTTAACTAAGATCAAGGCAAAGAAGGACATCGAGGACAGATGGATGAAGTTTACCATTCCTAAGGATATTTCCCCTGAGAGATGTGGTACTTAAAGTAAACACACTAAGTAGGATGGTGCCATTCATTGGTGTTGGATACTGAAATAAGTGTCAAAGACAAAAATATTTGTGAACTGATGAAGTTAGAGGATATACAATTGAGTAAAGGCAGAGGAAAAGACTTAATGAAACTCTGCAGAAAAATCAAGTCATTCTTATTGAAGATGTGGCAGATATGATTGGTGCTGGTCTTGCTTTCTATGAACCAAAATTTCTCTCAGAGAATGCCATATATTAGTGTCAATATAGAATTCCTCACCAGTTGTTTGCTCCAATTCATGATAAACTTGAAGAACGGGAGAAAGCAGGAACCATCTCTAAAACTTGTTCCAATTGGAACACTCCTGCCATGTTCCTTGAAAAGAAGGCCCCATCCACTGATATCAGGATGGTATTAGACTTGGGAAAAATAAACCAGATTTTCAAACCATTTAAATATCCACTAATGAGAATTGATGAGATTATCGAGAAACTAGGAGGGTCAAGGTTCTTCTCAACCCTTGACCTTAACAATGGTTATTTTAATGTAAAATTACATGACAATGTCAAAGATAAGTTTGCTTTCACTGCACCATTTTGGGTGCTATAAAATGGAGCGCCTTTCACAGGGTCTGTCTACTAGTGTGGGGTAGTTTCATAAGGCCATGAACGAAGCTCTGTTTGACGTCATATCTGACGGCCATTGTATGGTTTTTCAGGATGATGTCATCATCTTCACTAAAGACATAGAGGATCATCTGAGAGTCTTAACCTCATACTAGGGGCCCTGATGAATATTAATATGGAAGTTTGCACCTCAAAGTGTATTCTATTCAAAAAGTCACTGAAGTTCCTTGCTCACATCGTTGATCAGGAAGGTTTAAGACCCACTAATGAAAACATTGAAGCAGTCAAAAATTTGAAAGACCTGAAACAATCAAGCAAGTCAGAAGTTTTTTGGGGATGAACAACTTCTACAGGCGATTTATACCAAGCATAACATAGATAGCTGATCCCCTTTATCATATAATAAAGGGTAAAGGTGGCATTAAAACAAAATGGAATGATGAAGCTAAAGCAGCATTTATCAAGCTAAAAAAGAAATTGACTGAAGCCCCTTATTGAGATACCCTGACTTCAACAACGACTTTATTGTAAAAACTGATGCCAGTGGGATAGGAGTAGGGGCTGTACTGGAACAGAAGGATGATGATGGTCTGGCCCATCCCATTGCATTCTGTAGTCAGAAATTGAACCAAGCTGAGAGAAACTATACTGCAATCAAATGAGAAGCTCTAGCCATAGTATATGCTATGGTTCAGTTCAAGCACCTAACATATGGTGAGGCTGGTGAAATGGTTACTTCAGGTACAGGATCACAATATCCTCATTGATTACCAGCCTGGTAAATTCAACTATGTGGCCGACTGGATGTCCAGAGCACACAGTGAGGAGGTACCCGACATTATTGTTGCAGCATGTCAAGTTAATGAAATAATCACTCCAGAAAAAATAAGGGAAGCTCAAGAGGCAGATGAGTTTTGTAGTGCCAAGATGAAAGACATTAAGGAAGGTAAAGCAGGTATAATCAATTTTGTATTGGACAGTGAAGGTGTTCTGCTTAAGAAAGTTATCTCTGATAGAATGCCTGAGTCTCTCAAACATGATGTAATGTCATCCTTTTCATGATGTGTGACAGGTGGTCATTTTTCATCGAACATCACTCATTGGAAGATAAGATTATTGTTTACATGGGAAGAGATGGCTAAAGATATACAAGAATTTGTGAAGTCTTGTGACATATGTCAGAGGTGCAGAATGCCCAGCAATAAAATTCCTTTCCAACCCATAAACAACCCCCGGGCCCCTATGGAGAGAGAGTCAGTTGATATTTTAGGTCCATTTGCATTGACACAACAGTGCAATAAATACATTGTGGTATGGGTGGATCACTTCAGTAGAATGACATTTGCTTCCCCCATTAGAAACATTGAAGCTGAAACAGTTGCTGAAAATTACATTAAGACCATCTTACCCAAATATGGTGCATCAATGAAAATTGTGTCAGATAGAGGTGCTCAGTTCACCAGCAACATAATGAGGGCAGTCTATAAATCACTAGGTATAAAGGGCATTTACACCACCCCTTGTAACCCTCAAGCAAATGGAGTGACAGAGAGAGTTAATGCTAACATTTTAGGAGTACTTTCTAAGATATGTAAAGCACAATATTCTAAGTTGGATGATTATTTGCCTTTTGTTGTACTGAATATGAACACCTCCATCCACCGTAGCATGGGTGAGAGCACATTTTTTGTGTTCCATGGGTTCGACCAGAAAAACCCATTGGTTCCCATGGTACCCAAGGATGGTGAAGAAGAGGAGATGAAACCTGAAATAGTAAGCAGATTGGTAAATTAATGAAGCAAGAAATCAAGTACAAGAGCACCTAACAGAATCTTCCAATTTGAATTGTGCCCCGAAGAACAAATTAGTAAAAATTATAGTATCAACATGGTGATGAGGTTCTGTGTCTTGACCCCACTAGTTTCACCAGAAAAAAACGGAAACTGAAAAATAGATAATGTAGGACCTTACAGAGTTATAGAGAGATGCGGTGTAGTTAATTATTGGATTGAAGGAAACAGAGGTGATGCCAAAGGAAGAGTGATTCATGTAAACAAGTTGAAAAAGTATTACCGCAGAAAAGTTCTAAATGATATGGTGAAAAGTGGCAATAGGAATGAGAAGAATGATGTGGTGGAATAATTGTGTTTTTGTCAAGTCAGTGTAAATGTGTTTTAAAAGAGTGTGTGTTTGTGCTGCTGTTTGTTGTATGGTGTGTGTGTTTTTTTTTGCCTGAGGCTCTGGTTTTAACTTTTAAAATTTGTTATTGATATCACTCTATCATCTAAAATTCCCTAGAGGAAGTAAAAGAGTTAATTCCATTAAATTTATTTGGGTGTATTATAGTGATTTAGAAACTCACTATGAATAAAATTAATCCAAATGTTATTCTTATCTTAATATCAATCTTTTAAGATTTATTTAATTATTATTGGCCCCACACCAATAATAATTTCTCCATTCCGTTCTCCCTGTCACTCAGTTTAATTTTATCAAAATTAAATATCCTCAATTTTATTCCAAGAGTGAATATGTTATCATTAAACGATGCCCAAAGAAATTTTTTTTTTCCATTTTAACTTTGCCTTTGTATTATCACTGTATTGTTATAAAATTATAGTGTTAATTTGATCTTTAATTTTTCGAGTATTCCTTTTAATGTGTGCTAAATATATTTGATTGTTTTCTTTGATTTTAATTATTTTTTATATCTGTCTTTCACCCTATATACTCCAGGGTTATTGAAAAGGGATTTATGAAATTGATTTTGATCTTTTAAATAATTTATTTTATCACCATTTTTATTTTTTGACGATATTCGATTATCGTAGCCTTTCAGTATTTATTATCATGATGTATTGTGTTACCATAATTGAATGATACCGTTGATTTAATTTATGTGACTTTAAGATTGACTTTTTATGTTTGTTTGTGTTTGTCGTTTTCCGTCATTGGCTCTTGTTCCAATTGCATTTTATTACTTTAGATCGCCCTAAAATGTAGAGCCTGAGAACCTCTGCATTTCTTTAGTAACAGCACCATTAATAGAAATGTAGTTGATGTCGAGATGCTAATGTCAGATATCAATAATCGCAAAGGGTTTCTTTCATTTACATTTCAATTCTAATGATTTTATGTTTGAATCTAATATATTTTTAATTATTTATATTTAGTTTTTATTGGTGCCCTGGTCATATTTAGTTATTAGTTAGAGGTGCATGGTTATATTTATATTGCCGTTCAAAATATATAAATAAATATTATACAGTTTAGAATGAAATAAATTGTATTTGATACTAATGTTAAACATACTGTAATTTCAATTAGACTTTTTTGTTGACCGCTTCAACATGAACTTTAATTGTTTTATTTGAAATATACAAACTTTGCTGTGTTTAATATCCTGGAGTATTATATATTATCTATACCGTCCCTTACTCACATTGTTCCAAAAGTAACTCACTATTGTAAATTTGTGCAACATGCTGTGATAGCGTGGGTATTGGTCCATCGTTTTGTAATCATAAGTTAACCCCGTCACGAAGATCCTCCATCTTGTCAAAAGTCTATTGCATTATAGGAAATTTTGTAAGAAAACTACAGGTAGCGATTCCTGTGGAACATCACAAATTTCTCATTATCCTAGATGAGATGGTTAAAAAAATGGACTATTTTACCCTTATCCAATAGACCAGCGTTTCCCAATTAAATTTATTCACGGAACCCTTTTATATTTTATAAAATATAACGGAACCCCTATATATTTTAGTGTGGCTTGCACATAAAAAAAATAAAAATGTGCCGCAGGCAAAAGAAAATTTAATCCTCTTTCATCTCCCATAAAGAAATGCAGCCTCATTTCCCATAAATAATTGCAGCCACCCTGTTTTTTTATAATCTCTTTGCCCTGTATATGTGATTGTCATGGGAAAAATGATGTTTCCTCAAACTATTTATTTATTTATTTTAATTCTAAAAGATTTAAGCCTAGGCTTATACACAATGCTAATGATTAGTCTGATATAATTAGTAATTATGAAGAGTCTGATATAATTATTCTTAATTATATCAGAATCTTTGTTTATTATTATTAGTANGCGTGGGTATTGGTCCATCGTTTTGTAATCATAAGTTACCCCCGTCATGAAGATCCTCCATCTTGTCAAAAGTCTATTGCATTATAGGAAATTTTGTAAGAAAACTACAGGTAGCGATTCCTGTGGAACATCACAAATTTCCCAACAACCTACATGAGATGGTTAAAAAAAAGGACTATTTTATCCTTATCCAATAGACCATCAAATTGAGAAAGCATAATTGAAATTTTATGTAAATGAGTGGAATAGTTTGATGCGCAAAAAAGTTCACACCTGTACAGATATTTAAGTTAATGCAGAAAGAAAATCTCATCTTATTAAATATTATTATCCTATTAAATCTGATCTTATGAAATCTTATTATCCTATCTTATCAAGTCTTATCACACCTTATACCTTACCTTATGAATTCTTAGTAACAACCGTCTTGAAGAAATTCAAAGTTTTTAAACCATAAGCAGAAACACCGTGAGAGAAGTCAAGCTGCCATAAACCGCCAGAATATTCCGTTAGAAGACAATGCCATGTGTTCGCAGCTGTCGTGTTCTGTATGCATCGTAAAACTCGAGTCCAGAAATTCACTCGCTGAAAAGATACTTTAATTACTTTGAAATGCTGAGCGCTGAAGAAATTGTGAGTATATTTAATTATACAAATCAACTAGAAGTCTAGGCCTAGCTACATCAAACTTTAATTTTTTTTATTAAAAAATCAGATCTGTAGCAAACTTTAATCTAAAAGCGGCAATTAGATAGGTTTAGATTTATAGATAATTTATGGCCATGCACCAAATATAATCTTTTTGTTTTATTTAGAAAATTAAGTTTAAGAGTGATTATTGTAATATGAGTATCAGATTATTGTAAAAGAAACCATATTAATTTCCATGTCAATAATTTTTTAATTTTATTTTGTACAGCTAAGGTCTTATGGCCATATTAAAACTAACCATGTGTGAGTAAACGGCTGTACGGTGTGGTTAATTGGGGCGGGTGCAAACATATAGATAGTTTAGTTATTTCAGTCCATGCAATCTAATTTAAAAATTGCGATTGAAAGATTAAGGAAAATGACAGAAGAAATCCAAT
>PXIH01S0053826.1:5650-16829 GCA_003024985.2 Euperipatoides rowelli
CCCCCAAAAGAAATGGACCTCAGCACGCCTCTGCTGATAGCTACTCCCAATACAAAATTGCTCGCAATGCCGTAAAAATTGAGATAAATAAATGTAAAAATCTATATGAAAAAGATGTAATAATGAGGTCAAAAATTGACATTAATCATCTCTTTCGCCATATCAATAACAACAATTCTTATTCCACTAAAAGAATTGATAAGATCAAAATCAACATCTCTATTACGGACCCATACCTAATTGCACAAGAGTTTGGTATTCATTTTATTTCCAAAAACTTTAACTCGGATTCAGTAAAGCTTAATTTTGACTATAATCTTTCCTGTTTTTATCCCCCTATATCACTTGATGAGCTTACATTGGTGTTTTCTGATCTCAAGAAAACAAGATCTGTTGGATCTGATGGGATCTCATATACTACAATGATCAAATGTCCGGAATTCTTTTCGGAATTGATTTATTTATTTGCTAACTTTTGTTTTGCAAATGGTGTACTTGTTGATAACTGGAAGTTTGGTGGTGTTACTCCTCTTTTTAAAAAAGGTGCCAGTTTTGCGGTTAATAGTACCGACCTGTCACAAATTTAAACTGTGTTGGCAAGATCAATGAAAAGGTTATGCTTGGAAGAATCAATACATTCATTAATAATAATGACATACTTGCTGAGCACCAACACGGATTTCGTAAACACAAATCAACTCAATCCAACTTATAAAAGTTGTTAATGACTGGTCACATATTAGAGATAATTATGGTGAACAAGTCACGATCCTTTACACTGATTACTGGTGTGCCTTTGATAAGGTTAACCATAACATTCATTTAAACAAACTTTATAAACTGGGATTTGACCACTATATTATTAGATGGATCTCTGCTTATTTGTCTAACAGGAAATTCTATATTATAATTAATTCCTCAATTTCTGATAATTTCCTTCCCCCCAAATGGTGTGCCACATGGGGCAGTATTGTCTGCTACATTGTTTAATGTTTTGGTATCTGATGCCTCCACTAGTAATGACTGTGGTATGTTATCCTACGCTGATGGCTTTAAAATTTACTGTCGAATCAATAATGTTGAAGATTGTTATTCCTTTCAAAAAAAAAAATTGACAGGTTCACTGAATGGTCCAACGCAAGTGGCCTTGTTCTCAACCCACAAAAAAAGTGTAATTATGAATATTGGCAACAAAATTACTAATTTTGATTTTTTTTTTTTAAATAATGATAAATTGGTTACTTCCCTTTGTCATAAAGATCATGGAGTTTTTATTGACTCTAGGCTCTCATTTTCCAATCATTGTGATTTCCTTGTGATGAAACTGAAACAAAAATGCAATATTTTGTTTAGAAGTTTCAACTTTNNNTACTATAATACAGCAGCTTTTTTTTTTTTTTTTTTTTACTGTATAAAAGAAACAAACTTTTCATTTTTCATTTTCTTTTTTTTTTTGGCAGTCAATTATTTTATTCAAGAATTCTTCTATGTAATACCAAAGCATTGTAATTAAAGTTTTGCTGTACAAGTTTAAGAATTTTATTCTTTATTTGCTGTCAAGTACTGCATCTTTGAAGCTTATGAAAGTGTACAAGCCTATCTGCATTTTCTGGGACCCAGTCACCGCCAAGATTTCATTTTTGAAGTTACAGGAATTTTTTTCTTTTTCTTCTTAGACTAACTTCTTTTTAGGACTCCCAAATCGTCAAAAAAGAATAATCTAATCATTTATTTAAATTATGAATATGTTTTGTTGTTAAGTTTGAATGTGTTTTCTAATAACTTTTAAATGTTCGGTGAAATTTTTGTGGTTGTTTTTAGGCCTTTGTAAATAACAAGATTCTAGAGTGAAAGCCTTAATTAAATTACTTTAAACAAAATATACGTCATCATGACATCAAAGTAGCCTACTTACTATATACACTTCACCAGGACTTAAAGTGATCGAACTGCCTCCATCAGATTTACGGTAATTTTATTCAGTTTTCACATACTGTAAATCAAAGCTAGGTTTTCTCCAGTGTGTATCATTCTTTTTTTCAAGCACAAAAAGTTTATATTCTACAGTTTGACTTCCGCTTCAGGTCTAGGTGTTTTTTTTTTTAAACTTAAGGGAAAAATAGTAAAATTTAATTCATTTTTAAAAATTTTGCACAGTTTTAAAGCTAAATAGGCTACTATCATATTTTTAGAAAATTAAANTTTTTTTTTTTTTCTAAATTTTTATTTTATTTTTTGTTTGTGATGAAAAAAATGAGCTTTTTTTTCGACCTTTTAAGCATTTAAGTGTCCTACCTATTAACAAAGAAATTTGAATTGATGACCAAATTCCACCATAATATTGAATATATACTGTATATGTGTGATAAAATTATTGTGGATTAACACTGCCCGATAAATTCGTATTGTGAGTGCATTAAACTTGAATAATTACCTGTGATATATTATAATTCATTATAAATTATATCAATTATATCAGATGTACTGTACTAGAGGCTCATTAAGACCATACGAACATTTACACATGAAAATATACTATAACATCAATATAGTGGTCTACAATTTTAAACAATTATTAAACTAATACCGATATTTTATACATTAAAATACACTAAAAGGTCAGAATAATGGTTTAGAACTGTTTAACAATCATTTTACTTACTTTCCTTTATTCTTTGATCTGAATTTCGCTTGCATTCAAAACTTTCTTCTCTATTTCCTAGAAGAAAAAATGGAGGCATAGGTTTCATAAGTACATAAAAGTGTGTCAAACATAATGTATATTAAGTAGCCTACTACTAAATATTTATGAAAATTTAATGCATTAATTCCACTATTTAGCTTGAACAAAGTTTAGGTTAGATATAGTACAAACAGATTCTTTAATTATCTACAGTATCTGAAAATATTCTAAACATTAAAATATAATAATAATGATAATACTAAAGCATCAGGATAATCATTTAGAATTAATTAGGAATCTTTTCACTTACTGTCTTTTATTCTCAATTCAGAATTTCCTCTTCTTTCTAGAAGAATAAAAGGAAATACAGGTTGCATAATTATTGAAAATTAAAGAGCTATTACTGAAAATCAAAAACTTTATATCCATTATACATTCAAGATTTTATTTAATATTTATGTACAACCTATTCTGGATTATTGTTCTTTGGTATACTCCTTCACAAACTCCACTGATATAGACAGATTAAATAGAGCATTTAGAGCGATGACTAAGAGAATTCCTTCACTTAGAATGATTATTTTTTTACAAATAATTATTAAAATATATATTCCTGTTCAGAGAAAGATCAGATATGACTTGCTATACACTTATAGACACTACAATAATAATGATATATTTAAGAAGAGTTTGAATCTTGCTTGTACACGAGGCAATGTAAAACAATTGGCTCATGCTACTCATAACACTCATGTTAAATCAAGATTTTTGTCCTTCAGAATTGTTTCCTGGTGGAATATACTTCCTCATAAAGTTGTTAATGCTCCCTCTTATGATATATTTAAATCTTGCTTGGATGAATTTTTGTCTTCCAATGTCAGGTTTATTGAATTAAATTGTTGATTTGCTTTCACAGAAAAGTCCTATGACTATCTGAGTGTTAAACTTAACTTAACTTATACATTGTCTAAGTTGTATTACAAATTTTGTTATTAAATCGATTTTAGATTATATACTTCGAAGTATTTATAAATTACCTATAAATATTTTATACAACACATTATCGATTATTGTTCTCAAGCTATAGTATTTAAAATGAACAATGATAGGCTTGATAAATTTTTAAGAGAGCATCAAATCATATATTTTAATTTAGAGACATGACCTATGAGGAAAGATTAAGAAATCTAATGATGAATGAAATTACTAGTCCCACTTTGAGAACATTAAGAGGAAATTTAATATATGTGTTTAAAAGTGTGGTTCTGGGTTCTCATAAAAATTATTTTATAAAATCTGTTGAAAGAAATACTAGGGGTCATGTCATGTGTTTAAATTAAACTTGGAAATCACATATTCAAGAGTACGATATAAGTTTATAATGCAAATAAGATTGTTAAAATACCTGGAATAGTCTTCCAAATTCTGTTGTATCAAGTAATTCTTTGATTTTATTTAAACACGCTCTAGTCATTTTGAAAAAAATAATTTCAGATATTAATTGATGTCGTAGTATAAGCCTAGGCTTTCTACAACTATTGTAAACATAAACATAATCAGACAAAGACAACAAAACATTAGATAGTCAAGCAAAAAAAAACTTATCAAAATATCTGCAAAAAAATATAAAGGTACCCTGGGTACCAAAACGTTATGGTACACCACTGGATGAGGTCCATGGAGGGTAAGGGATGGGGGGGGGGACATCAGAGTTATCACACTGGGTGACACCAACGCTAGTGACGCCACCGTGTTGACGATCACTATAGAAGTCTTCTTAGTTTTTAAGTTGTGTTAAATTCTTATAATGAATGTGTTCAGTTATATTTTTGTTTTTTTGTATGTGATCTAATTTTTTTAATATTTCTTTATATAATGTGGTAACAAGTCTTATTTTAGACTTATACTATTTTACTAATAATATGAGATAACTAAATATGGATACTGTCACCCACTCAAAAGATTTTTGAGGTGGCATGGTCTAATTTTTACTTTCAAGGCTGTGATTTTCAATCAAATTGTTGATCAGTTAGGACCTCTGAAGTGATAACAACGTGTCTTTTTTGTCATACTCTTCTTATTTACATACACATGGGTCATTGTAGTGCTCTTACGGTGTTTCATTTACCTAGCTATGTCGTTTGGAGGAATTAAATTAAAGCAAATGGAGAAGACAAATGTGATTTTAAAGGGGAATAATTATTTAATTGATGGAGTTATAAATAAGTCATTGTTAGATATGGAAAAGAAAATTCGAAGAACGAAGGAATATATTTTCTGGGAAAATGCACTTGGAGACATTATAATGGAAAATTCACTTATTATGACATTATGTTGGTGAAGAACTTACTAAGGTAAGTACTCCTTCTATTATCAAATTTTGTATTAAGGAAGGATTAATAAATTCTTTCACACAGTATTATATGTTAGCTAATCCTAAATTTCATTTTTTGAAATTTAAAAATAACGAACAGTTAGAAATGTTTAAGGAAAAATGCGTAAAACTTGAAGGCCCTAAAATAATGTATATAAAAGACCCAAACGAAAAAAATAAATGAATTTAATGTAAAGTCTATAGATAATTTTCACCTGTGCATGTTGTTGATGACCTGCAGAATTCTTTAAGGACATTGGAAAAATATCTGAGGTACAAGGAAATAATTTGATGCTACCTAGTGGAGAAGTATTGGAAACGGCACCGGTTAAGTTTATGTTAAAATTAAATTAAGGATTTAAAATAAAAGATATTCCTACTGTTTATAATAGGAATAATGTTAAATCTCTATTAAAAATTAAAGGCAAAGGCCCAGTGTGTTTCAGGTGTAGTACATTTTGCTAGGGCGTGTATATAAATTTTGTTTGGGTTGCCGTTCTATGAATGGACCAGAACATAGGTGTACAAAGACTTATGCTGCTAGACTGGTGATGAATAAAAGTCATATTGAAGAATGGTTTGAAAAAGATGTTGAAGAATTGAACAATTCGTTGGAAGAACTGTCTTACTCAGATGGTGAATCTGGTGCCTCTGAAAAAGTGAAAAATAAAATTGATGGAAATGATGCTCCTAGTGTTAATTTTAGTAATAAATTTGATGGAATTCCAATTTATCCAAAAATGTTGGTGAAAATGGATGTGTCTGTACAGAAAAATGTAGTTGAAAATGAAGTTGTACAGAAAAGTAAAGAGTTGAGACAAAAACGAATAAAGGTATAAATGGAACGGAGTTATGAATGTGTTCATCTGTTGGGGGATTATCTTTTCTTCAACAACTCACCATGCAGTGTAAAGTTGTTAGCCTACACATAAAGGGTATGAACAGTAACAGTAAAGTAAGAGATCTCTATAAGTGTTTGGAGAGTGAGGAAATTCAGATATTTATATCTTAAAAGATATAACCCAAATAATCAAATAAAATGTCTTGATAGTCAATTTCATATTGTTAATGGAGCCTCAGTGAGAGGTAACGCTGGTGTATTGTTTGGCATAAGAAGGAATGGAGTTATTTCTAATATTCGAACAATTGAAGTTACGGAGAGAGCAATAACGTTTATGTGCACCTTACAGAATAGGCAATATATCAAATGTATATGGTTTTAATCAACCTGCTAAAAATAAATAATTTTTGGGTAAGGTATTTGAGGGATTGATGAGTATGAGTTATAATGAATATATAATAATTGCTGGGATCTAAATATGAAAGATGCCGGTGAATTACATGCTATTAGTATTAGTAACTTTATGAAAGTGAATTCGGTAGTAGATGTTGCGGTCAGAAGTGGAAAAAAAGATACTGTTACTTTTATTGGTCCTAGTTCTACTTCTAGAATAGACTATGTTTTTGTGTCACTATATAGCCTATTATTGTTAATAGCTCTTTTGATATAAGGTATACCCATGTCTGACCATAATATATTAATTTTCTCATTTGACTTTGCACCAAATCTTAATAGACAGTGCCAATATCAGCCTTTGGATAGAAAAAAGATAACACCTCATACGGCCACTGATTATAAGTTTGGCTGTAGGGACTATTCATATGTCTATATAAATGCTGTTGACCTCCTAAATAGCCCTCAGTTGTTCTTCCATGAGTGGATAAATTTTAAAAAGGGAATTGCAAAGTGGTTTATGAACAATAATTTTGGATACCTAACATCGAGAGATGCTGAAATTAATAGGTTGAATACTGAGTTGAGTTTATTTAAGCTTAATGGGGAAATTGATTATACAATTTAATGAGAGAAAAAAGGCTTGAGGGCTAAAAAATGATAAAAATAAGATTTTGAAATATGTGTTCTATAGTAGAAACTTTGTACAAGTAAATAATGCTCAAAAGCTGGCAATGATAGGTTTGTTTAGAAAACAAATATCTGGTTCTATTATCGTTATTAATGATGGTACTACTGACATATTTTGATGATGCGTACCTTATATATGCATCACCATTTTTTGCAATTGTTTTCAGATACAGTTGATCCAAACTATTTTGGTGAGATTTCGGACTTGTTGGCAAATGCTCCTCGTAGACCTGCATTTGATATATAGATCACTGATGAAATCATTTTTGAGGCAATTGAGGTGATAAAGAACAAAACCACGGTTGGACCTGATGGGATATCGATTAAGCTCGTTAAAAGATTTGCAAATGTTTTTATTCCGATTTTGAGGAAAATATATAAAAAACTTGTGTCTACAGTATACTATAAAGTTGGAATATTTAGGTCTTATTTTGTGTTGAAGCTAAAGAATATGAGTATGATTCCAAATAAGGCTCCGTCTGTTGAGCAGTTAAGACCGATTAGTATTATAGATGCTGATGCAAAAATATTTTCAAAGATATTCTTAAGGATAAGGGATGAATTGTCAAAATATGTATGGAATGCCTGGAAGTTCTAACCATAACGCTCTTACAATGTTTTTCATGTCGTTGTGGTTTGTCAATAAAAATAAGAAGAGATTGAAACATGCAGCTTGCATTTTTTGTGATATTCATGGGGCTTTCGATAATATAGTGCATAAAGTTCTCATTAAAAAGCTTATTCAGGATTTTGGGAATTCAAGTAAAACAATTGGAATTATCAACTATAGCCTATAGGCTAATTAATAAAGTGTTGACATTGAAAATGGGGAATTATAGACTTGGTGATGTTCCACTCAATAGAGGAATATCACAAGGATCTGTACTTTCATCACTGGTGTTCTGTCTGTATATTAATGACCTATTTAGTATCCTGGAGAATCTAAATTATGGTATAAAGATTGAACAAATGGGAATTACAGTTAACATGGTTGCATTTACGGATGATTTTGTCATAAAGATGGAAGACAAAAGTAATATTGATGAGGTCTTAGACATTATAAAGCAATATGAAATAGAGTCCGGACTAAAGCTGAATAAAAAGAAATCTGCTATTTATGACCCTATAAAGAAAATGCTTATTAAAGGATTAGGTGAAAAGTTGCCTGAAAAATTCTTGGGGTTCCCTTTCCCGTTTGTGGGAAGAGGGGCTGTCTGGAAAATAACTAGGGACTTTTTGGAAAAGACTGATAAAATTATTGATATACTGTATTGAAATATTAAAAAATTTCTGTTATTCAAAAGGTGCAGATTTCAAACATTTATATATTGTCAAAACAGAACTACTTCTTTCAACATATTGTGTTTCCAAAAAATTTCTTTGCTAAAATTACTGTGAAACTTAATAAATTTATTGGGGAAAAACTCGATCGCAAATATCAAATAGGATTGCTGTAACGCAGTGAATATGGGAGGTCTGGGATTGCATGATGGGTATATTAGAAATAAAGTGTCAATGTTTAATAGAGCTATAGCTTTTAGTGAAATGGCAAGAAGTAATGAATGGACCATGTATGTTGAGCCTACAGACACTCCTCCTGTCCTCCACCGTTAAGAGACTTAGGTGTATTAGGACAATTTGTTAGAATATTTAAGGATCTCTTTGGGAAAAACAATCCTTTGGTGGTTGCTATGATGATCTTTAATAATATTGTTGATGATAATAATTTATATACTATGGAGAAGTTATCAAATAAGGTCTATACTATGATTACTAAAGAAATTATACTTTGTCCTGTTTTAATGCAAATGACAAAAATTAAAAAGTGCAGGACATGGAAGTTATTTGGGCCTAGGATAATAAACTTTGTAGTAAAATTATATTTTGGGGTTCTACCTACAAATATGTGGTTAAGTGGGAGATTTAAAATGAATATTAATGACTCTTTGTATTTTTTGTAATAGCCCGGAAGATGTCGAACATATCCTCTTCACATGGTCGTTTTTTGGGGATATAAGATCATGGTTTGGTAAGAGTTTTGAGATGGGTGTATTGCCTGTAACTTATTGTACAATTTTTTCACTTTATAATAATTTAAATGTTATGTATTTTATTATTGAATTGTATAGAATAATTTGGAAGATAAGATGCGATTTTGTCTTTCAGGGTATTTTGGTAAATCAAATTGAAAGCTTTAAGCATTCAGTATTTATAGAATATCTGCATGATATAAAGTAGGCCTATATTAAATATAAAGACAATATAAGTAAATTTTATCATAAAAATGGGGATGTTATTTTTAAATGTTTTGTGAGGGATGTTGCACTGGATGTGTTAATGCTTGATATAGGATATCTGTGGGAAATGGAGTGTTGAGTTGTTAAGTAGGCTATTAGTTAATTATTGAAGTCTATTTGGGTGCATAGAGTTAGAGTTGATCATAGGATCTTCATAAGAATGCTCTTCTATTAATAGTGTATTGGGTTTATTTATAGGCATTGTAAGTATTGTATGTTGGGTTTTTTTTTATTCCGGTTTATTTGCAGTCTTTTAAATATAAGATTTCCAAGTTTATACAATTAAATGTAGATAATTTATATTTATACAATTAATGTAACATTATTTGTTTTGATTTTGATGGTAGGCTTTGTTTGTTGTTTTTATGCTTATAATTTATGTNATTNAATTTATATGTAATTTTTTCCCCTTTGTATGTAATAAGACTTTTATTAGTCTTACCTGGCTCTCATAGAGTTGGTTTTTGACAAATAAATAAATAATATATTAAGGATGAATAATAAATTATATTATAGGCTTTTTGTCATTTATAGAAAAGGATTAAACCCTAGTAGTAGTAGTAGCCTATTAATTTATGGAATTATCTAACTAGTGAAATTGTTTACTGAAATTCTATTTCTTTGTTTAAGTTAATAAAAACCTAGGTTAACCTTATATTATTTTAATGTTTTGTTTATGTGTTGTGTAATGTTATATTAGTCCTTGCTTCAAACGTAATAGGTCTGTAATTATCTAAACATTGTGAATAAATAAATAATATTAATTAAAAGCAACAGGTTATGTTAGCTAAATGCCTGGTAGCCTACTATTAGCTAGAGTGGCTGAGATTTAATGTAATGTAGCCTAATATTATTTATTTATTTATTACCAAGATAACCTCTTTCACTAATAATCTAAAGATCATCATATAAATGTTGTTCAAGATCTCACGTTAAACAAATATATATATTTTTAAAAGAATACTATAATAAATTAGTAGTTATCCTACCTGAGATTGTAGATTAAGTTAGCAACGGTTTAAACTCTTGAACAAAATATACAGAGCTGACGACATACAGTACCATATTATTTAATTTGAATACCGTTACCGTATATTATTAAACTGAAAATGGTAATGTTTTCAGATATATTTAAGAAGAAAATTAATAATTTAAATAAATTGTCTACTAAAAAATATACAACTTATTTATTGAAGAGTAATTAAATTTATATATCATATTTTGGTAGTCTATTCACCTATCTGTCATATAATCAGAATAGATAGCCTAAATACGAAAGATTTTAATTGATTAAAAGTTACTTTTAAAATTCATTTATTTTTTACTAGTTTGAATAACGTCTTAAATTCTTTTAAAATGTATTATAAATAAAATATTGTATTAACATTTTAATTTGGTATAAAAAGTTTCTTCTTGAAGAAAAACAATGCATCATGTGAAGCAGGTGGACCAACGATCTACCTAAGCTTGTTCTTCCCATCAGACTGAATACTTTCAGGATACGGTTGACAATCTTGTATGTTATTATTTTAGATTTATATGATTTTAATGATTAAACAGGTGCTATATGCATTCGTTCAAAAAAATAATGAAAGCTTATTTTTTCTTAATATGATTATGGTATAGCCTAATATTAGACGACATTTAAAAAAAAAAAAGTTATTTTTTCATAAAAGCCATTAAAATATTAGGTAGGTTTACTTCATAATAATCTTTATTATACATACCGTATTATTGTTACAAAACATTTTCTGAAACTGACAACCAAAGATTAAATTGAATTTTAAATTAAGATTTTATAGCCTAGTGACATTAAAGGACTAAATGATGAAATTTGAAAAAAAAAATTAATTATTAAAGATTAAGGGCGAATGAATTCAGTGTAGCACTGCCGACTAAGC
>PXIH01S0053827.1:2980-13959 GCA_003024985.2 Euperipatoides rowelli
ATATTTTTATTGTTTTTAGCCACGAATTTTAAATGCATTGACAGTAGATGTCAAACTTTGCCAAAAAATTTAAAGATTTTCCTTTTTTTTTCTCAGAAAACTAATAATTTTACAAATGAATAAGTAAACATTAGTACATTATAAATGTAAATTTTCTTAAAATAATAAAAAAATAAAATATTTTAGCCAAGTTTCAGCCCAATAATTCGACCATTCTATAGCTATAACAGAGGCATCATTTGCCAATGGCCATTAATTTTTTAATAATTACGATGCCCCAGGGAAAAGATTTATGAGTAATAACTTTTCAAATTTCTAAATTTTCTAAGAAAAAATCCCATTTTATTCATTAAAAAATTCATATTAATTTAACGGTACAAAGTAGAGCAATAAGATTAGGCTTGTTTGAAAGCTTATAAAATTATGTTAAATTTTAGATAATTTATGCATTCTGAAGTTAATAATGTTTGGATAATTATTAAAATACTTATGATTTTTTTCAATTAACCATTTTATATTGATAAAAGCACTACTTTTCAAGCCTTTTGTAGTAAAAGGGTCAATGATTAAAATATTTCCATTAGAGGTTTTTGTAAATTAAACTGTCTATTAATATAAAAGTTTATAAACATGTTTTTTTTTTTCAAATAAATTTAAAATGTCTATCATGCTCCATCCTCTGCATAGAAGATAGAAGACACAATACTGCCCACACATGGTGCTCAATCCTTGGATGAGTTGATTATTGAAAATAATAGGTAAATGAAATGTTTTTAAAAAGTTTATAAAATCTTCCATTGTTGGTGGTTGACCATAAGAATCAAAGTATTCTACTTGTTCCATATACAATACACAGCTAGCCAATGTTTTCCATGGTAGATAGAAGGGTCAGTATTCAGGATGTAGCCGCTGTATTTGGGTTTTGTAGGGAGTTGATCTCTGGCGAAAACACCATGGAACTGAGATGAAGCATTGGGATCTTGTAAAATTTTCTCGATCTGTAGAGTATCCATGATTTAGTTTGTATAGTCATAAATAACTTCTTTTATGAGTGATTTCTAAAAAATTCAAAGACAGCATAGATGATTAGAACTACAGTTTGTGGTAAAGGGATAGTGAATTGCAAATCAATTCTTAAATCACCAAACTTGATGAGTGCGAAATGGTCAGAACTTAAATAATAGCAGAATAGTGGGTAGCCACTAGGATAATCATCATGAGTGATAATGCCTCCTACATCCTTAAACATTTTCCGGTACCACTAAAAATAGTATTAAAGGCATTGAGATATTGATTATTATTGAAATCTAACAGTAGAGGTTGGAATAGATACTGTTCATTATCTAAATATAAGGCTAGATAATTTAAATCGTAATGTTGAAAATTAAATGGATTCTTTTATAATCACAATTGAAATCTGAGGTTAGAACTAGATATTTAGGAATTTGTCCAAAAAATAAATTATCCAGGATGGAAATCATTTTACATACTGTATGGTCCCTAGGATACTTAGCCAATGCTTTTAATAATACATGAGCATGACCTAATAGAACTGAAGGGGAGATGATCACTTTACGTACATAAATTTACATTCTTCTATTTGTATATTATATGCTTTGGCCACTTCATTTGTCATTAAACAAAATCTATTCCTATTTCTATTCAAACATAATTTCATATTCACTCCATTAAGTAAAAATTTAGATTGAAAAAAAATATCATATAGGTCCCATGAGTTCCATACTGTTTTAAAAAATTCACTTATTTTTTTGAAACCATCATTTCTAGTATTTACAGAGTTGTGTGGTGATAGCATCTTCTCCGTAATTTAATATTGTTTTGATAAGANCTCAGTAGGGGTAGTATGGGTTTATGAGGGAGACGATAGTATCATTCATACTTACACTAATTTCATTGAAGAATGAATGAAGTAATAAATTTATCAGGCCTACATTATTTTCCGGTTTTAAATCTTCACCTTTCCCATTCACAATTTTACATTTAACATAAAGCCTTGTATGGTTTAAATCTATATATTGTTCACCGCTTGCTGAAATGAGGAAATCGATAGTGCTGAAGCTGTGAGGGAAGATACGGGTATATACTACACCCATTAGCCTTTTGAAATTGATATTTGAGTCCCTGGTATGGTAAATAGATTAAAGACATTTTTATAAGAATATATTTTAATGATAGATTTCCTCTTCTTCTGACTCTTACAAAATCTTTTTAATAATGATGCAGTTGAACATGAACTTTTCCTTTTATTCTTTTTAGTAGATTGATATCTTTTTCTTTTTTTTACTGCCCTCTGGATTTGTAATGAGTGATGAAATTTTTTGACCAACATCTTGCATGACACCACTAGCGACATCTCTAGCTGTAGTCATAAGATGAGGTTTTAATGTAGTAGCGGCTTTACTTATTTTAGGTGCCATGTATCTTACTCCTTTACTCACTAGAGGGACTACTTTTCTAAATAAACTACTGAAAAAGAATACCAAGCCATAACCGTACTGTACTGGACTTCCTCAGAATATATCAAAATCACCATTGCCTACTTGGCTATCATAATAGTCTATATATGGATTAGTCATGAATATTCAAAATAGGGTGAACGACGTAAACTAAAATGAAGTTTTAATAGAACTTTTCCGTAAGTGAATAGAATCGGAGCTCCTGTATCTTCTCTGATGTCTATTTCTATACTGTTGAATAATTGCCTAGGTAAGGGTAAATAATGAGGAATATCAAATCTTTTATTGATCATACAATTATGTTTTTTAGTGTCTATGGGTATAGTACAAAGAAGTGGAGCGTGTGTATCACCTACTACTTGTCGGTTGACGACATCAGAATAAATAAATAAACTCTGCATGCCTCTATTTATATCACTAGAATAAGTACTTACTATTTTCATCTCTTTGAAATTCTTATAAGAAAATGTATCAGTGAAGTCACCATTTCAATATGATGTATTTTTAAATGCATCTACTTTAGCTTTTGTAAATCCTAGATGCCTGCATACATGTTGTGAAAGTTGTATTTCTGATAAAGTATAACTTTTTTCATATCTATTAAGGCTGAGTTGAATATAGCTTCCTCTAATACATGTTTTAAAACTAAAAGGTTGAATTTCAAATTCAAAATGATTAGATTTAATAGCTTTATTAATAGCATCTATAAGTTCTTTAATGCTAGTATAGATCCCTACAAGAATAATAAATTTATCATCATGTAGACTGAAATTAACTAATTCAAATTTATAAAGAAAATAAATTTCATTATTATTTTCATTTATAGTATACTAAGTTTGTGGATATAGAATTTCAGTTACCCCGACTTCATAATCGGCTCCTGTTGAATCCCTCTTTGAAAGTTTAATTTTAAAATTTTGTAGTTTATTCTCAGGATAATATTCCATACAACTGTTGGAAGGTAAAGTAATATATAAATGAGTCATAATTTTTTCAAGCCTTTTTCCAGAACCCAAGAGTTGAAGGATGAAGAATAACCTTGCCACTTGATATAATATTTTTCTCTAGCTCTTTTTTCTTTCAATATTTTTTCTATATTACAATAATCACTACTTTCTTTTTTAACTGCTTTTAGTTCTTCTTGGTAGTAAGTCCCATCAATAAACTCATCGTTCAAATGGTACTGTAGGGATTTGTTCCGTGATAATAAATATTTATTGAGCCCAATTGGAGATGTAACCTTTCTCGAACACTCTTTTCATTTTAGAAATTCTATCTTGTCTGATTTAAAATTTA
This sequence comes from Euperipatoides rowelli, assembly GCA_003024985.2. Taxonomy (NCBI): domain Eukaryota; kingdom Metazoa; phylum Onychophora; class Udeonychophora; order Euonychophora; family Peripatopsidae; genus Euperipatoides; species Euperipatoides rowelli. The sequence goes on from PXIH01S0053827.1 coordinate 6,754, forward strand.
AAAGATTGAGATTCCTCCCATAGTTTATATTATAAAACTCCATATACTTCTTTTTAATTTTTCTTAGTTACTTCTATCGGACTTCGTTGAATACTTCTATGAAAAGTATGGTTATAACTTTTCATCAATTGAGGTAAGATATTTAAATATGTTAAAGTATTTTTAGCGGTGAAATATCTTCACATACGTGTCTTTAATGTTCGATTGAAACGATGGACAACCACAGCTTTTAATTCTGACTTAGTAGTAAAGAAATGGATAGTATTCTCTTTTATATAAGTTTGAAAAATGTGATTCTGAAATTCTTTACCATCATCTGTCTGGAGCTTATTAGGTTTACATTCTTGTAGAGTTTTTTTTAAAAGTAATTAGAATGTCTTTAGCTGTTTTAGTTTTAATAGGTAGAGTCCAAGCATATTTGGAATAGATATCAATACAAGTCAATAAATATTTAAAACCTGAATTATATTTGGAAATATTTTGTAGATCTACTAAGTCAGCTTGAAATTGATCATAGATCCCATCAATGATAGTCTTTCTTCTTTTAAATTTTTTTCTAACAGGTTTATGTAAAGTATAGGCATCTTGAGTTTCAAACCATTCATTAAATTTTGATTTATCATATGCTATGTCTTCATGTATGTCTCAATGGAAGGCTTGTTTCCCCGATAGACTGCCTTCTTATTCGAAATTGTAATACTTTTCTATCCATTGATTTTCCATTTTTATTACAACACCTACTCCAGCATATAAGTTTAATTTTCATAAGTCTGATACATATCTAATTTGATAACTAATAAAATAAAATGAAGTTAATAAGTACTGTATCTTTTTACCCCAGCTATATAATTTTAACTTAGATACCTTACTCTGATTGGTGGATTATAAAAAAAATACTGAATTCTGATTGGCTAATAACATTTTTTATGTGAATGGATATTATGAATGAAATACTACAAATTTAACAGTTATAAATATATATTTATTAAACATTTATAAAAAATATTTACAATACAATTTTCGAACTAGTTTTTATTTTTCAACTAGAAGAAATTTTTTTATTTAATTTATCAATGACATCTTCAAATAAAAACCTATTATTTTTAACATGAGAATAAATTCCATTTCTGTCATAGAAGTAAATGGAATGTAAAGAAGGATTTTCATGATATTTATATATATATATACATAGTTGTCAATCGTGATAATATTAGTAATAAATCCAACTTCATTTAAAGACAAAAATATAGTCTCTTGTAACAGTCTTTTACTAAGTAATTTTTTTATCTTTGAATTTCAATTCTTCTGGAGTTTAAGGATATATTTTTTCTTTATACAAATTAATCAAATCAAAATATACAGATTGATGTATATACTGTAAAAAATTAAAATGATTAATTGTCTGATAATGTTGGCTGTAAAAGTTCAATTTTTTCTGTAGTTCTTTCATCACAGTATAAACACATTTAATATGATTATAACATTCAAAAAATAGTTGACCTTTGAAATTAAAAGTTTTTCCCATTTTTGATGTTAACAGATGAATAGAAGTTTTAAATTCATTAAAGTCCAATGGTGTGCTCCTGCAGTCAGCTGTGAGGATGATCTATTTCCGCTAGATGTCAATATGGTGGAAGTGTGTCCTTATAATGATCATGGCTTGTGGTGAAATTTTATTTTCAGGTACATTGGAATAACTCGTGATGCTTCAACAGTACTTGTAATAACACACAGTTCAAACAGCTAGTATCAGCGGCGAAATAATAACATGATATTATATAGGGTCATCTGTTATATGATTGGCTGAGAAGATCTTACCCGATGAACCAATCAGATTACATCTGGGTTTGATTGGTCAATGTTTTTTAACCTTTGGTTTAGAGCATTTATTTTTTCTTTTCATAAGGGGGATATATATCCTTTACCGTTTAATGAGGGTTTTAATCCCATAATATTTATTGTAGAGTTCCGGATGCCCCCAATTGAAATCGATGGGTAACGTTCACCACAGAAATGTGTCCCTTCGATTTTGGGTTCTTCACAAGAGGTATTGTAGCATTTAAACACATAGCTTATTTTCTTTATTTTTGTTGGTAGTAATGTTTTACGGATGGATTGGTTACTGAGTGTAGATAGTAATTCATCCTGAGTAGATGCTATCTCATCCAGAGTGGAAGTTAATGTAAGGGTGCATTCCAGTTCATTCTGAGTAGATGTTAGCACTGGACTTGAAAATAACACTGAGTCTAGTGATGGTAATAGGGTGACATTATAATCATAGTCATAGAATTCATGCATTTTTTGCACAAAACCATCAATTGTGATCGGTAATGCTGCAATAATCAGAATTCTCTACCACAAAATGAAAACAGCTGGAATACCCGCATGGTTTATGCGGGCGTTGAGTCATTAATGGTGATCACTTCCGGCACTGATTCAAACGTGTTGTAATTTTCTAAAAATAATGAAACAGAGAAAGAAAAAATAATGACTATATAACGTCTAATAAATTAATACACTTAGAAAAAATATTTAATTTTATACATACCAAGTTCTTTTTTTCTTGATATCTAATTGCTGCTCTAGTTTCTATTTCTCCCTAGTGGTGAGAAATATAACTTCACTTTGAGTGGTGATTTGCTGCTCAAGATCGGTGATCTCAGTCCCCATTAATGTCAGTAATAACCCATTTAACTCTTGACCCATCATGGACTCCATATCTCCGATTGAGATAACGTTCAGGGCTTATACTTTCTGTATATTAGCACTTGGATTCATTCTCAATGGGTTTTGCGAAGGTAATGGCTTATAATTATTCCCTACTCCTTTTATACAGTATGGTCGGATTCAAATGCAAGGAAATACGTTAGTTTAGACATTAGCCAATAAATGTTCATCTTTTAAGCCAACGAGTGGCTCTCCTTCCTTTTTTAGAGACTTCAACTTCTGGCCACGCTTTATTGGACCAATCAGAAATGGCTTCCAGTTTTCATAACAGTCCACACTTACCTATGATGTATTAAAATAATTTTCTAGGTTGCTACTTGTTCTAACATGCTGCCAAAATGTCCTAACATGTTAAGCTATGACATATGCAAATTATATATGGGATCAAACCCTCTCTTTTTAGTAATGAAACCAGTGAGGGTCATGTGACAGGAAGTCAGCCATGTTGGATTTTTAAAAAAAAATATTTTCTAAGTTATTTGCACAAAGTTCTGCTCATCCAAGATGGCCAACTTCTGGTCCGGTATTTTTATTTTTATTTTGGGGGTCTCAAATTCATGTGGCCAGAATAACCACCATTTTGAATAATTACAAACTTATAAAATTTTTGAAAATATTTTCTAAGTTATTTGCACAAAGTTCTGCTCATCCAAGATGGCCAACTTCTGGTCCGGTATTTTTATTTTTATTTTGGGGGTCTCAAATTCATGTGGCCAGAATAACCACCATTTTGAATAATTACAAACTTATAAAATTTTTGAAAATATTTTCTAAGTTATTTATGCATAGTTCTGTGCATCCTATGATGTCACTTTTGGTTGGCCATCTTGGAAACCACAATGCATTATGGGGGTGTGTTCCAGAAACTCAAATAGCCACCAGCTTGGATTTTATGATCCCTCATGGGAGATGTTTTATCCCCTAAACAGGAAGTCAGCCATCTTGGATTTTGTGATGCATCATGAGAGGTGTTCTAGAACCTCAGCCGGAAACAGAAAGTCAGCCATCTTGGATTTTGTCATTTTCATCTGTAAAAAACCCTTATACCTTTAAGAAACCGGAACCGGAAGGTGGCCATCTTAGATTTTGTGATGCATTATGGGAGGACATATATCCCATAATGCATCATTTGACATCATTTCTGGTAAAATGACATCATTTCCGGTTAAAAAACAGGAAGTCAGCCATCTTGGGTTTTGACTGAAACAGGAAGTGACCTTTGACCTGGAACCGGAAGTGACCAAACCGGAATGGGAAGTGTTCCAGAACCTCTCAATTTTATCTACTAATAGGCTATTCATCATATTACAGGCTATAACTATAACTCAACAACCAAATAAACCAATGTCTAGATAATTATCAATTATATATTCATGCACAGAATAATCAGATCTACTACTTTTCCAATATGGGTTTTTATGAGGAATCTGAATAAATTGGGCTTCAAAACTCTAATTATAACTTAAAATCTATAATAAGTTAGAAACTTAAAAATGTTGTCATACTACTCCTATCATTCATACCTTCAATTTAAGACAATTTCTATCCTTCTACGACATAAGGGTCAAATTCTGATATTTGATCCCAAATGGATGATGTCATAACTCAAAACTCCAATGCCCCATCACAAAAAGAATAGTCATCATATGACATTCAAGCAGATCTTTAAATGAATCATTCACAACCTTCTATGATAACACAATCAATTTTGACTTTTTAGTGGTGCCAAACAGAAAGAAATTGGCACAAAAAAAAATGAATGCAGGTGCAAAAAAAAAAGTATGTATGATGTATGTCACATGACATTATACATAAATAATACATGAATTATAAATCCAAGATAAAAATAGAAAGGGCTGAAAATAGAACAAATGAAAAATGGAAAGAAAAAAAAAAGGAGCTAAAAATATAAAGGAAGGAGGATGGGCTATTACATGCTTAAATACTGCAATCTGATTGGATGGTGACTTCCTTTTAGTCTTTAGAATCGACATATATTAGGCTTACTCCTAATGGGTCATAAACGCTTTCCATTCAAATTTCTTAAAAAAACAACAACATTGAATATTATGAAACTTATTTAGGCTACCAGGTTTCTTTGAGTTTAGCCTATGTCTACAAATAGTCACACAGAATCTCCTTCCAATTTGATTATCTGAATAAATAATATATGTTGTTTAATCCCTATTTATTTAAAAAATACTTAGATCTAACTCAGGAAGTCTTGTATTCTCAATATTGTTCTGCAAGAACTTGAGACATTGGGCTTAGGCTACTGTATCATTTAGGATTAGGATTACAGATTAGGGCCTACTATAATCAGGATCCCTAATATTAAAAGTTTATTTATTTTATTTTCAATATAGATTATTATTTTATTATTATTATTAATTATTATTATTATTTATTATTATTATTATTATTAGTAGTAGTAGTAGTAGTAGTAGTAGTGGTAGTATTTATTATTACTATTATTATTATTATTATATTATTATTATTGTTGTTGTTTATTGTCAATTAATTAGATCACATATAGGCTACTTTATAAGAACTTCAGCTTCAGATAATCCTTATTAAACATAATATTTATGTTGTCATGCAGCTTTTGTTTGTTTTTAACTGTAATTAGTTTATGATTAATTAGGATTGGAAGAAAAATACACACAAAAACCTTGCACGAAACTGAGAAACTGATAAGTGTCTACTATGAAGAAATATAATTAGATTCCATATCTTTAGAATCACAAGTGGAATTAATATCATATTTTTCTCATCTCGTTGAGTTATTTTATTGAACCATACAGTCAAAATTAAAAAAAAAAAACGGATTAAAAATGTTCACGAATTATTTCCAAAATTTTGTAGCTAGATGTAGGAATTAATAACAAGACTAAAGAATAACTTATTATTTTAAAATTTAAGGTTTTAAAATATCCATAAATATTGATTTCAGCGATTTTGTTAAATTGATTTAAATTGTTTAGTAGTAGGCCTAATGCCAGGAAAATTTTTACAGCCCCATGCAACGAAATATAAGCTACAATAAAAATACTGTCAATAATATGATTGTAGTCTTAAAAGCTCATTTTGGAATAATTTCACTTCGTTAATAGTCTTATTTCCAAATGATTCATCATTTGAAAAATTAATAATAACTTTGTGTGACATGTCTGCATATCTACAGAGGAATTGAACGATATATTTTTTTCTTTATATCTGGTCTAAAGAAAACTTTACTAGACTACTTTGGTTTTGCTTTGAATTACTGTCTGGCTAAGCTACTGTATTTATCTATTACCTACATAAAGGTTAAGCCGATACTTAATGATGAATGCTACAAGTAATTCTACTCTTCAACAGGATATTAGGATTGATTTATTAGTCATTTTTAGTATGACATATATTTTAGGCATCTTTGTTAATAGTTTTGTAATTTATTTGCTAATAGTCAAGTGTCCACGGAATACAGGACAGTTACCTATATTAAGTATTGCTTTGGCTGATTTTTGTTTTGCTTTTTACAACACAGGTCTTTTGACTGTTTTAATTTTATATTCTCAAATTATTGGACGTTGGTGCAAAATTTTACGTTTTCTGAAACTAACGTTTCCCAGCATATCTCAGGCATGTATTATGTTGGCCATATTAGACAGATGTTATAGTGTTGTGAACCCTCTGCAATATCGAAGAAAAATAACTTATAAAAGAATGACAACTGCACTATGTGTTATTTGGTTGGGCCATATATTATTTACTATAATTTGTGTCATATTATTTCTTCACTTTCCTGAAATACCTTCAAAGACAAACGTTCTTAGCTGGATTAACAAAGACATTGATTTCATTATGTTTTTGACTGGTTTTATTATTGATTGTTTACTTATGCTGATTTGTTATTCGTCTATTTATAAAGTAGTATTTAAATCGCTTAATAATAGTTCATTAAGATCTTTTACAAAACGAGGCAACGAATACAAATGCTTGGCATACAGATCGTTCCAAAATATTATTTCTGTTTTTCTATGTTATTGTATTACCTGGATACCTCTTCTATTTCTTACTATTTATGTTTGGATTTATAACAGTGTGCCATATGTTTGCATTTATATAGCTTTTATTATATTCGATACTCACATCATACTAAATCCACTTGTATATGCTTCCAGGAACAACACCATCCGTCTACAAGCTACCAAAATATTTGCCAAATTTAGATTATCCCGAATTTTAAAATAAATAAACTTGAGGTAGTTATATTTCGAAATTATGCTAAGTAAAAGATGATTGTCTAACACATTAATTAGATTGACAGGGTGGTATAAGAGCACTGTGGTTGTGACACACCTCGGACTAGAGTACAATAAAAATAATTTTATTGTACTCAATGTAAAATATCAAATTATTAATGGATAAGAAGATTTACAACCTACTGATGTGAAAGCTCCAGTGAATTTAATTTTACATTTCAATTTATTCAAT
>PXIH01S0053983.1:0-11521 GCA_003024985.2 Euperipatoides rowelli
ACCGGAAACCGGAAGTGTTCCAGAACGAACAATTATCCTCTACTAAAAGTGAACTTTTTGCCTTCCTCTGTTATTAAACTCTAGCGAAAGAAATCACCCACTGCCTACAAATAAGTTTTAAAAATATATCTCAGGTTGTTTCTGGAGTAATTGGAGCTTCAAAATTTGCTATACAGTTGGAAATTAGTCTTCAGACCTTTTCACCTTAATTTGCAAAAATTCATTCCTAGGGCAGGGAATGTCATGAGGAGCCCACAATAGCATCAGTCAGATTGCTTTAGCGGGGCTTTCAAGTAAATCAAACATCATTGTGCTAGGATGAGTGGTTGAGTAAGAGTATCAATCCTTACTAATATACAGACTTTTCTACTCATTTATTAATTAGATATCAATCATTGGCCTGAAAAGTTAAATCGTCAACAAATTTCAGCAAAGTCCTCAGATGACAGCAGAACTTCTTTCGTCCTGTAAGTTAAATTACGGTACATCTAAAGTTCTGAAGGCAAGCAGAAATATTCCAGGATATGAGCTGATTAGTTTTCAGTGGTCTCTATTCTGGCATCTTTGAGTCAGCCTTCCCAGTCTCAATCGCTATCTAGCAGCTAGAGTGCCAGCTATATTTATGTCATTGAACATCCAGATCCAGAAAACTGACTAGTGACCATCATAAAAATCGATCATCTACCAAGCTCCGAATAAATCACATCTAACTTCACCCGACATGATGAACCTTTAAATATTTTCCAAAGTAGAAATATGTTTTAGTATTAGACCTTCTAGTGCCTAAATCGTATTTAATCATGTTTAATACTTGAAATAGGCTTTCATCAATTGTGTCACCATTATTTTCAGATTTTAAAGTAATGATAGAAAATTAATAAAAAAAACTTTACACTATTAATATACAGTACATACTGTATGCTTTTTTTGTAGTTTGTGATTATCTTGGTGAAAATTTGGCAAGCTTCTTTGGAATCACCAGTCCTAAATATCAATATGCAATAGATGAATACTACAAAGCAGTGAAAGAGGTAATGGTTCCGTTTGATACAGGGAATCGGCTAATTATCATAAAATTTTTCTAACAAGCATTCCAATCTGGCAATCTATTTTATGGTGAAACCTATCAGTGATGCCAATTGGCTTAAAGTGAATTGTCTCTAATAAGATATACATTACATTGCATTTTGAAGTTGGTTTTTTTAAAAGAGCAAAATTCCTATTACAATTATTATAAGCTTTAAAACTTAGCCTAGGCCAATGATAATTTTTCATGAATCGTTTGTCTTTAAATTCAAAGCTAGTATAAAATATATTAATCTAATAAATTGACAATAAATAATATTTTTTAGTTAATTCCAGTTAAAACGAATAAACTGGTTCTAGTCAGGGGAAAATCTAACTTTCTGGGGGCCCTGGGATAAACATTTTTTCAGGGACCCTTTTTTAAATTTTTAAATATATTATATACGAAGCAACATTTTATTACGGTAATATATACATTAAATGTGCAAGCAATAAGTAAAAGTATCAAAGAAAAAAATTATAAATAATATAAGGTAATTTTATACAAATTATTGTGAAAACAAAATGTATATTTATTGTATAGCCTATAAATTTTACTTTAAAATAAATCTTAAAATTATTTTAAATACATTAGAAGTTAATCATACTCAGTTAAATGACTCGGTTGAAGCTGTGCGTAATCTACAGCATATCTTAACTTTAATGTGTAGTATTTTATTTCACGTTTTAACATTCTAACAATGTTTGTTTTAAAATTTCCACAAAAGCCCATCATAAAATAGATTGCAACCAGGTGTGTTTAATCACTTGCACATTTTTAAATGCACAATATATTTATTGTATGTTCAGATATGTACTGTAAGTATAAGAAAGTTATGTGTTGATCAGTGGTCACATAACAATTACACCAGAACCTTCATTTGAATCATTTCATCATTAGTAAAAAAAATACTATTTTTTAATTTTGAGTTTTTTTTTCATTGAGTCGTTTGTAATAGCTTAATGAGTAAAAAAAAATCCTAGTGCTTTAATTTTATTAAATTTGTGCTGTCAATTTAAAACTCTTTCACTTATGCGAGTCCAAATTAGTGCTCTCATCTGCTCAAAAACGCAGTCAACTTTATTTGTTCCCCTCCCCCCTTTATAAAAATCTAAATATTTAAGTCTGAACGTAAATTATTTACAGTACGTTTTAAATTGACCAAGATAAAGATTATCTGATATTTGTATTTTCTACAAATATTTTTATAATTAAATCTGGACTTTCATTAGATTATTATTATTACAATCTCCCTTCCAAGAGTCATCTGCAAAACTGACAATCAAATTTTAGATAGGCTTCATTGGGGATAGAAGTTGTTTAGTTATTTAGTCTAATATTTACCAAATGTCCTCTATTTCTAATATTTTATTATTTAAATATTTTCTATTTGTATATTAATTATTAGCTGATAAACAATTGTTTTAGCTCAATAATGATAATTAAAAATAATAAAAAAAATGAAATTTTGTCTATTATAAAAAGTGATCCGACATTTATTTCTTTAAAAACAAAAAGGTTACAAATAGTTATTTCAATGTGAATTTTTGTTATTCTTATATTAAAATCAATATACAGTATGGCCGGCTAGGGTTCCAATAAAATTTTTAATGATAGTTTTTCTCTAAGACAACATCGAAGACTACTTTACCGTAGCTTAAAACGTAATGATAAATGAGATACCGTAATAAAAGTAAAGTTTTTTTTTAATTAAATCATTAACCTTTACCTTACCCTGAACCCAACTACCGCACACATCTACTGATAGATTTCAGAATATGGCTGAATAATTTTTAAAACTTACCCAGGTCTTTTTTTTTTCTTTATATCCGTGAAAAATCCCAAAATGGTGTTCTAGTGTCTTTTTTTAAGAATGGTGTTCTTTTTTTTTTTTCTCTTGAGATTGAAATATTATTTTATCGGATACAAATTTAATATCAAAATAAATGATTGTAGCAAGTAAATTTGATAAATTCCATGTTTATTTTTATTATGACATCTCATTCAAGCGATTGCTTGCTTGGTCATGTGATCAACTTATGGCATAAATGCTAGGAGTCTTAGTGGTAGCACAACTTGGACNCAAAAATAAAAAAACAATACCCAGAAACATACCCCCACCACATCTAACAGGGATCCCGGGACTGGAAATCCAGGCAGAGCCTGGTACCACTCCCTTATATTTTTGATAAGCTTTTTTTTCTTTTGGCTGTTGGAACACTTTGTTAGGTGTTCAAGGCTTTTTTTTTTTTTTTACTGTTCAGTGTATCTTAGGTGATTTGGCTATTTATGGAGTCCCCTGGCAAGGGACCCGGGACTACAGGTCCATCCGACCTCCGCCCTTGTGGTGGCCCTGCCCAGATGTAATTTTTTTTAATATTTTCAGTTTTAGAGGAGCTAAAAAATAATTGAATATCTTGTTTATTTTTTAATAATGTCTCCGAATCTATAAACAAAAGAAAAGTATTAACAAATATTTTTTTTCTCTATTTTGGGTATCTTGATATCAACTGTTTTTTGACAAAAATAGCCCCCTGTGTGTGTCTTATTTGAGATAAAAATATTTTATTTGGATTTTTAAAGACTTACACTGTTTTTATCAGAAACTGCACTCATAGTTGACAACGTATTTTTGTACGAGGAAAAATGATTTCCCTCGCACATAATCGACCTACGAAACGGTTAAATTGCAGAATCAAAGTACAGGCCTAAAAGAAGATAGTTCTCATTCGCCATCAGGTATAACTTCAAAATCGGATTCATTAAATCATGAAAAACAAAAAAAGCTCTCTCAGCGAATATCAGGTCATGGTATCAAACGTACAAACAAATATTATTGGATTTATTATAGCGTGTGGCTAGCAAACTTAACATTGTATCAGAGCCCAAAAACAGCTGTTAGTTATCATTAGTGTTGGAGCATATTTATTACTTAATAGGAGTTGGGGTCAATGTTAGGATGGTTAGGACTGTAAATAAAAAAATGACAGCTAGCCATGTCATGCAATATGCTTTCGTACTTGAGTGCAATGTGAAGCTTGCCATCCAGAATCTTGTATCATGTTTTGCAATAGTGACTCATGATATGCAGCTAACATGTGTTGAGCAGACAATTGTTCTAGCAAGAAGATAAAATTTATTAAAAACACATTGTTTTTAGTAAACTTGCTAGTTTATTTTTTATTTAATTTTAAAAAAAAATTATTTACATTATATACAATATTCATTTCTTCCTCATACAAATTGTGTTTCTTCGCAATCCTGGGCCGTATTCTTTGTTCTTATCTAATTTCCGTAATATCTGCGCCATAAATCCAATTCTTAGAGAGAAGCTACGATACTTGAATTTCTGTTAACGAGAAAAATTCCCCATTATGTACTAGTATAGAAAGAAGTCTTTACTTTCCACACCGGGGATCAATCCTACGATCCCCATACATGCTCAAACGCACTGTGGCCATGTACAGAACCGCTCGACCACGATGCTTGATGTTTTTTAATTTATATTTAAATACTTTGAAAATGTGGTCAGATTATTTTTTTTATGCAAAGGTTCAGGCAGAAACTTAAAAACAACAGTTTAATAATAACAAGAGTCTAATGAGTGCCCTTAGTTATTCAGTCATAAACACAATTTAATTTTTTTTTATTATTTTTATTTCTATTTCCAATTTTGAATAAAACTCTATTTAAAAAGAATCCCTAACCTTAACCCCACCCTGACATGATGGATAAAAAAGATTCCTTACCCCACGATGACCAAAATTTAAGATTTTTTTTGTCAAGTATGAAACATGCACAAATATGAAATATTCATAATAAACTATTATTAAGGGCACTCAATATGCCCGTCTTGACATTAGATGATGTCATAATCTGATGGTCATTGTGAGCAGTGATTGGAATGAACTTGTTCAAAGAACTTAGTCTTGAGCAAGTTCTTTTTTTCGTGAATTTGGAAAAGAACTTGCTCATTTTTTCATAAATGAGTAAAATATTTGAACTTGAGCAAGTTCCTTTTATTAAAAGAAAAGAACTAAATGTTTAAGTTCATTTCCAAGTTCATTTCCATTCAATATTGTGAGATATTATAAAAAGAAAGAAAAAAAAAGCTTGATTCAATGTAATTTCAATTAAATTAATAAACATTTTAATAATGACAAACTTATTTACACCCCACTCCTACCCCTAATTATCATTAGGCTGGTTCAAAAATAAAGTCAATATCTAAAGTTTTTTAGTCAGATTCTAAAAATACAACTTAATTTAGAAATTAATAATCACTTAACACCTAGATGACAGAAAGTCGAAAGAAGCTCAACAAAACTTTTTTATTTCCTTCTAGTAAATTGTAAAATTAAATCACTATGTAAAAAAGAACTTGGTAAAGAACGAATTCATTTTAAAATGAACTTGAACTGAACTAGTTCTTTTTTTGAAAAATGAACTTGAACTTGAGCAAGTTCTTTTTTTAGAGATGAACTAAGAACTTGAACTTGTTCTTTTTTAAAATGAACTTTTCCAATCACTGATTGTGAGCACCCTCTACCGTAATTCATGATTTGCAGGGACCGTTTACTGAACGCGAATGAGACACTATCTTATAGGCACTGTAATCAAAGAGATTAAATAGTAATTTTTATGTTAATTAGTTACACTTTAGATCTTATATTTGTACCTACCATACTTGCTAAACATCCTACAGAAACATTGTGGTTAATATGTCATTTTCTTTTATGCTGTTTTTTTTTTCTTTGTTACAGTCAGCCATAGTGATTTTGTATGTGTTCTAATTTAAAGTTTTTCCACTTGTGGCAACACACATTAATGAATGAACGAAATAAAATGTTTGAAAGGATTTACCATAATCTCAGTAATTTTCAAAACTGCGTGTTTAAAACATATCTGAATGTTGTTGGTTTTTTTTTTAGGAAGAAGGTGAGCAATATGAGATGAAACAGTGGAATAATAAAGTTGAAGATAATAGTCAATCATCCAGTTCTGATGTTATTTCAAGTCAACCAAAAGATATTGAAACACAGCAAAAATATTGAAATATTGATCTATTTATGAAGCTAGATTTTAAGGGTCACCTCACAGAAATATTTTTGATATTATTTGCTAAATTAACTGCATTCAATAAATATTTTCCTTAGGGTTATATGCTGGCCTAAATTATTTCCATTTAAAAAAAAATACAAATATGTAAAAAAATTTGAACTTTAGTCAACTAAGTTTTTGTTAACAAAGATATTAATTTCTCAACATTTGTAAAACTAAAGAAAATAATTAATTTTTTTTTAAATATATAAATAAATATAGAAAGTACATCTTCATTCACAAATTTAGTTGACTAAAGCTCAATTTTTTTTTAAATATTTATATTTTAAAAAAAATCAGCATGTAATTCTAAGGAAAATTTAGTCAAGTGACTCATAATGGTCTCATGGAAGTATACTTTATTATTCAGTATGAGAAAAAAAAATTCCAGTTATTACTTTAGCATTTATTACATTCAGGTAAATAATATCAAGTTTTGTAAAGGCTGAATCTTTAAGTCTGGTTTTAATACAAAATTTAATAATTGTTAAACATACTGGTTATATAATAAATGTTAACTTTATTTTTTTAATTATCCCAGAGAATAATTTTTTTTCAAATACAAAATTTCCCTCTTAGCTAACTTTAATGACATCATTGATGTTGTTTTAAGTACAAGTATATTATATACAGTATGCTTAAAATTTATATTTTAAAATGTGTGTACTGTAAACCACCGTTTCTTAATTGCTGGTCTACAGACTAATGCCAGTGGACAGTAAACGTATACTGGTCTACACAAAACTATTTAAAAAACAAAGAACTTGTACAGGTAGCCCTGGAATGACAATTTACCTGAAGCGACATTACCTAATTTTGTTTTTTCAATAAGAAAGCATTAAAATTGTTGAATTATATGTTAGGCCTCCATTTCCCTCCCCCTCCCCCCCCCCCCCCCCCCCCCCCTCCAATAAAATATATTAACCCGTTGGCACGGAACATACAATTTGCTCTTCCATAAAAAATAACTGTACATCAGAGAAACCATATCTATTGTAGACGATGATCTTTTACATTCGAACATTGGTAACATCTTAAGATTTACATGAGATTTTACTTCAATCAGTACATCTTCAATCTCCGTTCTTCCTAATATATTCTTTCTCCTATGGATAATTTCTTAATCACAAAGATAAGGAGAACAGCAAGACATGAATCTAGATTGACTATTACTAAAGCCACAGCTATTCTTGTCCTTTTGAATTAGTCTTTATCGTGAGCATTTCTCAAATAAGAACTGGACAATTTCCTTCAGAGAATGTAAGGATGTTATGAAGCGAGGTTTTCAATTATAGTTTCAGGAAAATTATGATTTTCCTCAGACTTAATTCCTTACAAAAAAGTTAATTTATTGTAAATACATTAATGGAAACATTATTAAAAAATATATTTAAATATATACTGTACAAATACAGTATATATATAAAACTTAATTTTGTACATATTTAATATTGTTAAAAATATTTTGTAATGTACTGTATATGCTTTTTTTATATATTTTTTTTTTTTTTGGGGGGGGGGGGNGAGATTATTAAATGGCAATGTAAATTTAAATGATTTTCTCATTATTATTGTTAAATTATATTTTTTTTTAAAAATGTTTTTTCCTCTGGGAGAAATGTTCATATATTTTTTATTACAAATTGTGATATATTAGTCTTCTCCCTCAATCATCTTTATCATTATTCTTCCGATTCTAGTGTTGATTTGTACTCCAAGATGGCACATTTCTCATCTTCGATTTTTGCAGTGTACGACTCTGCTTGTTCTGTAAATTGGCTTTCTGCCTAAAGAAAAAGAGATATTGTGCCTCCTCCCCTTCCCATCATGCTAGGTCCCAGCAGCATGACTGATTCCACAGTCATAATTGTCGGATGTAAAAAAGATACATATGCATACTTGAAAGATTCCTTTTAATATAAAATGCCTTATTGTGGACATAGGCAGGATGGAGGCGGGGGCTGTCAATTGAAGTGTTCGCTTCCTGGGAACCTGAATTCTTTTTTTATAATAAATTATTGTAAGAAGAGTATTTGTCAATTGTGTAATTGAGAATTTTGAGGAAAATTGCAGATGACTTTGTATTTGAAGAGTAATAAAAATTGTATTTTTTAAAAAAAAATTGGTTTGTTAAATAATTTTGTTTTCATCCCTCCTCAATTTTCACATTGACCTTTGATTTTTCCAATAGGAACAACTTTTTTGGGGGGTATTTAAAAATTAGCCTAACAAAAATGTTAATAAAATTGCTGTATAAAGTAAATAAGCAATACTGTAAATAAAATACCATATTTGATTAAATGTATTATAAAAAGACACTCCCATCTTAAAAAAAAAAAATAATTGTATTCCAAGATTCCTCTGCCCTGCACAATAATTGTCTGATGCCTCTGCTTGTTATTTATCTTAAAAACCTTTACACATTTTTTTTTTTTTCAATTATTTATTACCAATTCTGATTAAAAATGAGTTTTGGATTTACAGTATCATTTTGGACAAATGATCTCTCAAATATGCAATAGTAGTATTAGATTTAATGTATATTAAAAAAAAAATCTGGCATTTATTTAATCTGAATGCAGTGCTGAAATTCTAAAAGACATTTTTCTAAATAACCAACTTTTCTTTGAAATAATTCTGATTTATTTTGTCTCTATTTATAATAGAACAAATTGTCACAAACTTGAAAAATTATTAGATGTAAAAAAAAATAAGTAAAAATATTTTTTTATTAAAGGTCAAATGTAATGGACTTTTTTTTTTTTAATTTTTTATTATTGATTTTCAAAGATAATTCTAAAAAAAATTCCAATGGGAAAAAATAAATTTAAAATGCATAAAAAAAGTTATTTAAAGATAAAATTAAGACTATTGCTATCCTGTCCAAATTGAAACTCACATTTTTTTTTTGATCTGAGATTAAGTTGATGACGTAACAGTCTCTACAGCTGTTTTCTTTGTAATGGTTTAACATGTAGAGGTATATTCAACTTGTATTAAAGGTAATTTTGATATTTAAAAAAAAAACAAATTGGATAATAATAGCACAAAGGATGAAATTTTATTAGATTTTTTACAAGTAATTAAACAGTCCATATAATTTCTAGCTTTAATCCGACAAAAACAGCAAATATTCTGTAAAGTATAGCAAGCTGTATTCATTTCTAGTCTATGACATCACAAAATATCTCCCCTGGTGTATATAGAGGATAATGGTGTTTTAGGGAGGGGGGAGCTAAAGTCTATTTTAAAAATTGAATTGTAAATAACTTTTTTTTTTTTTTCCTAGTGGATATTTTTTTTTTAGTAAAAATCTTTGAAAATCAATAATAAAAAAAATCTGTTACATTTGGTCTTTAAGATACAGTAACTTAAAAGTATAAACTTCTTTTTGCCACCCAAATTGTTCAAAATAAGAGCTGGCAACAGAATGCAAAATAAAAATGATGGTAAATTCAGATTGAATGTAAAATTAGAGGTGGCAACACATTGTATCGGATTGAGTGCAAATAAAAAGTGGCAACACAATTGTATGAGTGCAAAATAAAAGGTGGCAACCCAAATTGTTGAGTGCAAATAAGAGGTGCAACACAAATTGTATCAGATTGAATGAAAATAAAATGAGTGCAAATGATGTGGCAACAAATTGTATGATTGCAAAATAGGTGGCAACACAAATTGCATCAGAGTGAATGTGCAAAATAAGAGCATAAATTGTATGATTGTGCAAAATAAAGAGGACGGGTGGCACACAAATTGTATCAGATTTAGCATGCAAAATAAAAAAGGTAGGAAATTGTGTTTCTTGCTTAAATATTGACATGGTGCATTTATTTTGCATAATCTAATAAAATTGTGTGACCATAGATATAGAATATATCTATGGTGTGACCAAAATAATTTTTTTAAATAAATTTCCGCTGTTAGTTAGGCCGAAGCACCGAGCGATCAAACTTTGACTGCTCCACTAGGCTTTTTTTTTAGGCCCAGAGGCCTAGGAGATTTATTTTATACTTTTAAGGGGACATGCTACTAATGAACCAACTTTTTTTAAAAATGAATAATAATATGATTATATTTATATATTTTGAATGTAATAGTGAATAAATAATCATACATATTAAAATTTTACTTATGGTCACCAAGATGGCCACGACTGGTGGCCATCTTGCTATTTTTAATAGGAAATTTGTAAATAGCTTATCTCTGAAACTAAATAAGTTAAATTCATGTTGTAAATGAATTTCTTTTCTACAAAGGTCAATTGATGCCGCTATATTTCAATTTTTTTTGTAAAAAAAAATTGAAAACGCAAAATTACAAGCACTATTTTGACGCATCGATTTAATTATCGTACTTTTTTACGATATGGTCCCTATTGCAAAATTTGTAAAAAGATTTCCAAAAATTGAAACATAGTGGCATATATTATGCCTTGAAGAATATTGTGTCCAAAATTCTAGAGAAAATATTGATAAGTTCTGTACTTATGAATTTTTTAAGTTACCAAGGTATTAAAAATGAACAATTTGAGAAAATTCAAGTTAAAGTTTAGGAATGTTTAGTAAATAATTAAAGTCAATTAAAGTTATGAATTCCATATTATTCAAAATTATACACTTAACCTCTGACCCCAGTTAAGTATAAATGTTAGTAAGTTGAAAGATTTTTTTTTTTAAATTGGAGCAATTTTTATATAGGCCTACCATTCTTTGTGAAAAAACTATAACTAAATATTTTGTAATTGCTTTTTTTCTCAAAACTTTATTTGTACATTAATGGAGATCTATGCCTGGCACAATGATCTGTTTTGCTCATAATTGTATTAAAAAAAAAGTTATGCCTAATTAATTAATCTATGCAATAGTTATTTTGTGAACATAATTTTTCTATTAAAAACAAGATGTAAAAAGTGATTCAAAACGTTTTATTTACATGGCTATTTAATTTAAATAAAATACAACAATGGCAATTTGATGTGGTTGCATTGTTAACTGTTGTCTTACACTGTCTTGAGGCAACAACATTCCTTGATTGAACTTTGATCCTTTTATTATATTTACAACAATGTTCATACAGCTGTTGTTGCTCGGTTTTTCTTGTCATCTAAAAAATCTTCTGCATAAGGAGAAGATCTGGGATCTATTGGACCACCTGGAAGAAATAAAATTATAAGGTATGAATGTACAATATGAACTGAACTATATACATGTAATAAAAACATGTACTGACACTTTTATAGATCATAATACAATAGCTATAGCTTGTGATAAGGCTTTGGCCTAGAATTATGCAGTGTGGCTGAGGGTTCCCTCGCTTATAATAATAACCAGGCAGTTGTGAGAATCATGCATC
>PXIH01S0054079.1:0-11149 GCA_003024985.2 Euperipatoides rowelli
AGAAAAAGAAAAAATCGTGAAAAGTTATTATAAAGTATTGAACAATACATTAACAAAAGATTAAGTAATTGAAAACTGTTTAAGTTGAAAATTAGTTGAAGTGTAAAATAGAAAAAAAAAAAGTTCTCGCTAGAAGAGTCTACTTCTTTCCAAGGGGGTTATAATTTTCTAATATAGATTGAAAAGTTTTAAAATTACTATTATTGGAAATAGATTTCCAATATTGATTTTATTTTTATAGTTTATTTATTTTTTATTTNAAAAAAATAAGTAAACGCTAGCATAGAATTTAATATAAANNTATTTTTAGAAAAAAACGATATCATTCGGGGAATTATTTTTGCCCCGAACCGAATTCGGTTCTGAAATCATCCCCAAAAATCTCCAAAATTTCGGAGCTCCGTCCAGGCCTATTTAGCTTATTTTGACATAATTTCTGAATTTGCCGACGGTGAAACTCCAGAAATCATTGTATCCTAGTACCCAGAATTCTTTTGGATGATTTATGATTCATTTTGGGTAATTTTGAAAAATTCAAGATGGCGGCCAAACATTTTTTTTTTAAATTTTTCGATGGGGATGTGTTGAGGAATGAATTCTGGGTAGTATGTGAAGTCATAAACCTTAGCAGAATGATGCACCATCGAATTAGAGAATTTTTTGACTGAATATTTTCTAATTTTGGTCAAAGTGCCCCTACAACAACGACCTCTAGCTAACCACATAGGTCAAATAAAATTTCCCTCCACATCTAAACATAAACATTATATTGTAACTAGCTATGATAAACATTTCATACACTTTATCAAAAAAATGCACAATTCTGCAAAAATACTAAGTTAGGCAGCTGCACTATAAAATGTTATTGACTAAAATATAATTTAAATTGTCACAAATACAATTCTATTTAAATAGACAATTTCTGAGGGTTTTTCAATAATCGCTGGTCAAAACTCTATTCATTTGTCATTGGCCATAACTCAATTCTAATGACCAATGTATGTGACTATTTCAATTGACACCGATTTAAATTCAACTTTATTTATCATGAGTTAAAATTACATTTATCCATTGTCAAAACTCTATTTAAATTGTCAATTATTCCTGGGTCATTATTTAAAGTGTTATCTGGCTAATCTCAGAGCAAATTTGAGTTAAAAATCGTTTTGGATTTTTGTTTATTTTTAGATTCATTTATTGTTGAATAAAAAAATAAACAACAACTAAGATTTATTAATTTCCAACTTGTTTAGAGTGATAGGTTACGGGAAAGCTAAATGTTAAAGTTAAAGAAATGTTTGGGCACATCTATGAAATGTTGTGTTCAGAGTTAGGCCTTTTAAAAGTAACTTAAAATTGTCTTTAAACTTATCTATTCAATGTCAGAAATCAAAATATTTTCATATTTTTTTTTAAAAAAAAAAACTTTAAAATGTTAAATTTAACAATTTTATATCTTGAGCTTTACCCCACGTAAAACTTTATGTATTTCTTTGTTTCAAAGCTTAGTTTATATTCTTATACCCTCAAGTATTTTTATTTTTTTAATATAAGAAAAATATAGGAAAATGTCAGGCATTACAAAACTTAAAAAGCTACTTCTAGCTTGACATTTTTTAATATTACTTCTATAACTGATTCGTTAAAAATTGGTCATGTGATCAAATGATGACACTCTTTTACATCTTCAAAATTGTGAAATTCCTTGATATTGTCAATTTTGAAAATGTCTGAAGCCAAATCATCATTTGCCAGCCTTAAAAATTTTAAATTTTGCATGACACATAAATTTGATAAGATGTTATCTCTTTTATTTTTTAAAATGAAATAAATAAAAACAGGCTTAATCAATGAAAAGAAACAAGGCTATAATAAATTTGAAAAAGTTTTTATCCAACATCCAATGGCAATGAGGGAGGTGGGATTCAATATAATTCTGCCTCTCTCATTCGATGTTGGATAAATACTTTTTATAACTTATTNTAAGGTATTGTTGATAAGTGCTATAATGCAGGTGATATAGAACGTGCAGTGTAATAGAAGTTAATATGGTGGATTGATGAATATGAATATCCAACAGAGAGAATACAAAAATATAGGCTAACTTCTAAAAATGTAATGATAATTTATACATAAACTAGCCCAAAAGCCCATTATAAATTGAAATACAAAGGACCCTAGTTATCTTCCCCTCTCTAGACTCTTACCTCATAACTCCCTCCCCTAATAGCTTCTCCCCTAACCCCTTCTACTCTCTACCTCCTCTGCCATTTATTTATTTTTAAATGAAAAACTGCTATTTGCCACAATGATTTTAAATATAAATCTCTTAATATTTCTAAATATTCAAAAGAAAAATAATATTCTGGTTTTCTTATCTTATTACATTATACAGTAGCTGCATATTTTTTATTGTTTAATAAGAAAAAATCTAATAATAATGCAAGTTTTTCACATGCATAGTAACCACGTGTTTTGATGAATTTTTTACTTTAGAATAATTTAGCGTTTATTTTTACAACAATAACAAGAAAATGTAAATTTACAATGTAATTTACCCTAGATCTTTTAAAGTTTGATAGAAAAAAGAGCAGCTACAATAATTGTAGAGCTTTCAATAAAAATAAATATGCTGCAATATTTTATTAAAAATGTCCATTCAACTTAAAATAATTACTTCATTTTTTCTTCTTTTTTAAATCTACTTTACTTTCTTTCAATTTCTTAGCGCTACCTATTTTATTTGTTGCCCCCTTTTCTTCCTCATCCTTTATTTCTTCAGATTTCTTTTTAAAGGTTTCATAAGTTTCCTTTTCTTTGATTTAGGAGTAACCAAACCTTTTTTCTTTGATCTTTTAGTAACTTCACCTTCTGAAGAATTGTCCTTCTTATCTTCATCTTGTTCTTCATCGTTCTCATCATCAGTATCCTAGTTTTTATTTCCTAAACTGGTGACAGAGTCCTTAGCCCTTGTGATAATTCATCATTATCTTCCGCCACTTGATCAATCATCATTTCTCCTGTGATGTGAATAGGACCGGAATCACTAATCAATTTAAATTTTGTTCCACGACGAAATGTTATGAAATAGGATTGTTATCTAAACTAAGATTTATTATAGTCCATTTGTTAATATCTCCTCTATAATCTTTAGTTTCCACTTCGAGTGTGTTTATCTCTTTGGCCTGGGCACTTTCACCTAATGACACCCCCTTCAATATTAATATAAGTTTACCATTGGATTCCAGTTCTTCTTCCAGTGAATCAACATTCCATGTAATGGAATCATTGCTTTTTGATAGCTGACAAATCCAAAAATCCCTTTTTTGCATGCCTAAGGTTCCAAATTGAATAGGATTAAACATATTCTATCGTTCAAAAACATTAAATCTGTCCTTGAAAACGTTCAAGATACAATTGTGATGAAAATTTATTTATTGATTTCTAATAATAAACTAAATTATATAATAGGCTAAGATTGTACATAGATTGTGTCAAATGTGTTGGACTCACAACTATAAGTTGACCTCTTTATTGTTATTTATTTATCAAAATACATTGAGAGAATCAGGTAAGGGACTTACACACATGCTTGATTCAAATTTAATGGGTTACATGGATAAGGTTTAGAATAAGTAAAATACAATAAATAGGTAAATAAACTAGCAATAGAATATTTACAAATAGAAAATACAGAGATTATTTTTTTTTTTTTCAGTTCTGTTATGTAATAAAAAAAAATTAGCCATTGTTCAATTTTTTAACTCCATAATGGGGGACATTTTAAATCATTCTGTTTTTGTTAAAAGCATTATGCATTGTTCATGTTTTTCATTTTGATGTTGGTTTTTTTTCTTTTGGTGGAAGAAACTAGGGGAAATAATATATATTATTAAATCAATATGTTATTAGTTGTATGCCCGCCTTAATTTTATTTCTTATTGGTAATGATCACAGTGGTCGCACACACTTTGTTATACTAAAAGGATATAAAATAATTTCAATAAATAAAAAAATGGGAAAATGAGCAGGGAATATTGTGCAATCAAAACAAATTGAAATGTTCGATCGGAAAACTACCATATATGGTCAATAAAAATGAAATCAATTTTGAGAGCTAGACGTATTAGTAAAAAAGACATTCACCCTGAAAATGATAATTTGAGCACTCCTATAGTATATCTTTATGCATTTTAATTACATTATTTTTTAATAGCTCTATATTCATAAAATATAGGCTTCTTTAATTTTCTTATTTAATCTAATTGATCTATATGAAATTGATCTATAAAGTGTTGAAAAATGAGAAAAATGCTTATTACCCAGCCCAATGCTTTACTAAATAAATTTTTTTGAAAACATCATAATCCTTAGCATCTCTACTCTTATTGTCAAAATAATTTTCTATCTGGCCTAATATAGGATTTTAAATTGCAATAAGGCATTGCAATGAATTGTAGTTGAAGGAATGATTACTATATTCACTGTTATAACTTTTAATCATGCTTCATAACTATGTATTAAGGAATACAATGTAATACCTGTTGATTACAGATAAATGGTTTACAACTTAATCAGGCGAGTGTAACCCATATAAAAGAGAAATCTCTGGCCAGATTTTTCAACTCCTGTCATTACAATATAATAAGAATTTATTATATTTCATGATAAGATTATAAGTTTCTTACCTGAGCTTCTATTAAATTACGACTATAGAGATTCCTGTCACTCCTGACAGCTTCATACAAACTTTGCTGTTGCTTTAGTCTGGTTTCTGACTCTGCAATTTTTTTTTTAAAATCAAAAACTTGAAGCTCCTTGATCTTCAGGTCTTCCATCAGTAGGACACCCTAAAAAAAAATTCCAATGATTTAAAAAAAAAAAAAAATATCCAGTTAAATAATCTAGATGAGCAAAGTTTTTATCATTTACAGTAATTATTAATAAGCTAAATATTAGTGCAGTTTTATTTCTATTTAATAAATGAAGGCAATTTTAATTTTAGCAACACTAGGGGCAGGCTGAAGTCAGGCAGGCATTATGGTTATTTATATTTGATATTAATTTTATATTCTTTTGTAAAAAAAATTTCAAACTTGTATTATAAAGGCTTAATTTTAAAATAAATAATTTAAGGTTAGGGATCCTTTGTATCCATTGGGTCAGTATGGAGTGATGGTTAAGGATCCTTTTTAAATGGAATAATCCAAACTAACTAAAATTTCAATTTTATGATTTACACCCACAAAAAGCACTCTTTAGACTCTTGTAGAGAATATCACATGGTCTTGAGCCGTAAACTTTACTGGTTCTCCTCTAGTTTTCTAATCAACATTGAATGACTGTAAAGTTAGGAGAGTAAGTTTATGCCATAATCATAATATATAAGGCACCAATTGTAAACAGTAATTGAAATTATTCTGAGTAATATTTTGTTTATTTATTTGTGGGGGATAAAACCAGCCTAATAAAATTTAAATTAACAAACCAACCTGGGATGCAAGCATTAATATTAAACTCATTAAAATAATATCATAGACAGATCTGGATAAGGACTTGCTAGGTTAGACCTTAAGGGATGTCATTTTATGGTCTAGCCTTGCTGGGTTATGCCATGAGAAGAGATCCCCTCCCCTAAAAAAATAAACTTAAACAAATTCTATTTTTCTTGTGCAGTCAGTTACATTAAATGTATATAAAAATCGAATGGCACCTCAATATAAGAGGAAATAGGCAGAAAATTCCAACAATTGTATGAGATTTTTATTCTTCATTTTATTATTTTTCAAAATGTTTTCTTTGAAGAATAAAAGTGTTGACATTGTGAGTACATAACTGAAATATGGTGCTGTTAGGCAGAAAGCTCCTCTAAAACTGCAAAAATAAGACCCCATATGGTAAAAAAAAATGTCTCCAAAAATGTTTACAAAAGATTTTAGTTTGGAAGAATCGAATAATGACTGTGAGGTGCAGTAGAAATGACTTTATATACTTGACTGGTGTGGGTAGAGTCCCAGGCTATGGCCCAGTTGGCCTATTGGATAATCTGATCATAGATGTTATTATATTTGCCATTTCGCATCACAATATTAGAGACAAAGTGATCATCTTTACAAGTCTCATGAGTATACATCTCTTTTCTTTACTACCTTATGTAGCGCTAACACTTGCAGATGGCAATTGATCACATGATGAGGTGCATTCTTTTCTCACAAGAAACAGAAGACAATGAAAAAAACGGATAATTACATTTGTGTCAGATAGTCATCTAAATGGTGTTTGTACATTATGAAAATAAGCATTGCAGATCAATATTTAATTTAACATTCTGAATAAAATGAATATTGTCGATGATTTGGAGTTTTATCTCAACTGTGTTTATCCTTGCTCTATCCCTTTAATCATTTGAGCCAGGAATTAAGTGCTAGGGAAATCACAATTTTCTCTTAACTATTTGTAAAGCTTGCTGTTAAGAAATTTTCAAAGTTCAAAACATATTCTTCAAATGTGTGCCTACATCAATAAATGCCATAATTCATTCAGTAATCACCATTCTCTTCTTTCTCTAAATTTACACGGAAAATATTGTAATGAAAACCAACTAGGGTGAAGGAGAATGACATGCGGTTTGTATTAATGATGCTTAAACTTGAGTGTAAGGTCATATTAATTATTATTATTATTATTATATAGACAATCTTCAATCATATGATGTGTAAAGATTAAAGGAAATTCAATTAAGCAGATTTCTGGTTGCTAAATTTACAATAGAATAATGTTGGGGGGGGGGGGGAATTGTAAAAATAACCATTTAACTTTTTCTCTATGGAATAAAGTCTGGGGAAATCATAATTCACTATGACTGGAAGCCTAAAAGATATTTTCTTTAAAACAGTCTTGCATTCACTGAAAACTCTAGAGAATAAATCCTGGATACAATCATAATTCACCATGACTGAAATGCTGATTGCATTCACTAAAAACTGGAAGTTATTAAACTTCTAATTTGATAAATGATCAAGAAAAATACTAAGTCAAAAACATAAAAATATTGCTGTCACTTCCATAATGTTCAATTGATGTTGTGATTTGCCTCTTTTATCTTTGCGATTAATAAAGTTTAAATTGGGAAAAAAATATTTTTGAAAGATGAAAATGGAAGCTCTATACTGATAGCTTTACGAAAATATAAATCAAACACAAATATGTTGCCAATATGTGAGAGCCAATATTTAATATCTAGCCTGGTAATGCTCAAATGTCACTCCTGTGCTTGCTGTATTTTTCTCTTTTCATGCTTGTACATATACAAGCATCAGAAACACCAATAAATGGCAAACACAAAATTGACTGAACAGGAAATGTGATAACAAAATTAAATATGAAGAAATTATTCAGAAAAATATTTAAAAATACTGTGTGAGTTTTGTCATTAGTGATAAGATTGTGAAAGGTTTGAAACATACTCTGAAGTGAATTTATTATAGATTGTTACAGTTGTTATTGACATTACTTCTGCATTGTGCAAATGCCCAGAGTATCCCAGCACTGTAATGAGTACCGATATTGATATTGCTGTTATTGATAATCAAATCTGATTCATTTTGCCTATACACTAAATGCCACTTATTAAACTCACAGGCTTAGCACATCAGCGATTTATAAGATTTAAAAATGCAAAACTAAACAATTCAACTCTATGTTCAAATCACAGCATTATTGAATTAGCCACTTAATAGACTGGAATGCAATCTTCACCAAATGATTCTAATAAGAGGTGTCTATTGTACTGGCAAACTTCACATTAACATATGAAATGGAACCTGAGTGAGTATGTAAATCAAACATGTACTTAAAGTAAAACAATACCTTTTTTTTTACTTATCGATTCTGTATATAACTTATTTATAACTAAAGTAAACACAGTAGGAATTATTTTAAGAAAAAAAGAGTAAGCTTACCTTTAATGCCAGCTAATTATTGTTAATAAATTATTTACTGTATTATTTAATGACATCTAAGCAGTAAAATACTATATAAGTTAATCAATCAAGGCAATACTGTAACACAGAGATGTGAAGTGAAACATATTTGAAGACAAACTGATGACAGCTAAAACAGTATGTAGGTTACTGTACACAACTTTGCATTTTGAAACTGATTGAGTGGTGGCATCATGTGTTAACTGTCTAGTCTTGAAAAGCCCAGACACATAAACTTGGGAATAATACTTTAGTAAATATGTCCTTACTTGCGAGTTGCAGTAAAGTGAAATTCCTTCAAATAGTAGATATGGTGGTTGGAACATACATTTTATATAGCTCTACTTTTATCTAATGATAAAATATCTAACAAACTATTGTAAGAATATTTAATTTCCTAATCAAATATTAACCTAAAAAATACTGATTCTAATAATACTATTTTTTTTTTAAAATAAATAAAATGCTAAAAATGATGCCAGATAGGCTTAAATGTACCGTATTCAAAAAAGACAAACCCATTTTCGAAAGGAAGAAAAAAAAAAACTGATTTCAAAATTGCAAAGTTAAAAAGTCAAAAGCACAATCATAACTTAGGTTTCCACCAACATAAATCAAATAAATGAATGGTCACATATTTCCCTCTTTTCTAAACAAGCTCTGAAAGATATCTGAGAATGAATAGGGAGGACAGTATCTTGCATCTCATTTAATGAAGAAGGGAAGTATTGTACAAGCAAAATTTTTAAAAAAAAGGATATGCTGCTATTTGGCTTGGCATCCGATGTACATCAAATAGCATAGAAGTGACACCACTGAGGTGTCAAAATCAAACACATTTAGCTATTAGAACATCACAATCCGGCAAATATTCAAATCATTATCTTTGAATCATTTATTTTCTTATTATTACCTTTTGTCTCATTTCACTGCATTCGGTAACGTAATGATTTTTGTCCTTCTCAAGCTGAGAGATAATTTTAGTTTGTTTAACTCCTTCAGACTTGTACGTACGAATCTCGTACTCCAAATTTTTCTTCGATTGTTCATGAATGCGTATCATATCAGTATATTTTTGGCCCATTGCTTCAGTTCGCTCTAAAGCCTAGAATATCAAAAAGGAAAAATTATTCATAAAAAATGTATGAACTTGATATTAAGAAATAAATGTATGAAGCTAAATAACAAAGTAATTAATTAAATAATTTCATTGCCAGTCTGATGTATTCTACTGTTATTGTCTGTACATAAATTCATCTGTTAAGTTTGCAATGACAGGTCCTTAATATGTCAACTATCTCTTCTTCCCCTTCCTACCTCCCCCCCTTTCTACTCATGAGTCAAAGTCTTAATTAAATTAATATTTAATTAAGTCTTTGACCATAGAATAAAGGCAGGATAAGTCATATAATCAGATTATCACTAGATATGACCTAGATTTACTCAAGGTATGTTCATCAATAGATTTTTCAATACGTTTCATAACTTTGGTTTGTACCTGGCCACGTAAACATTTAATTTTATAGATGAACGATCAAAATTAGTCCTTTCTGAGCAGCAAAATACTAAGTCATAATAATATAGTTAGCATGTATTTATACAACAATAATCCAATGCAATTCAAGATGAAATTCTAACTGATTAGTAAAACAAGAAAAATAGATGTTTGTATCAAAGACTTTTACAGAAAGATTGGCATTTTCAAATGACTGCATTAATCCTTTCAGGTAAGAACTTAGGCAACACTTCCTTGTGAGACCAGTATTTTCTCCTTAAAATGAATGTAAAATTCATGATTAGGATTAGAGATGATTAAAAAGAAAAAATGTCATTACTCTGTTATCACATGACTCAGGTTTTACATAATTTCAATTCATTTAATAAATCCACAGTTTAAGCATTGCCATTTTTAAACCAAACCTTACGAAGCAAGCAACTCACCACCTCTCAAGCAAGGTTAGAAAGTTTGAAATGAAACAAATTAAATGAATATGATTTTCATAAAAAAAAAATCAACTTCAAATTCAATTTCATCACAATTTATTCTAGGCATGTTCACCATAACAAAATGATAATAACAATAAGGATAAGGAGTAAGGCTTACCCAGACAATTGGAATATCTTGTAGAGAGCACAGGTTGCCTCTCTTCATACATCATCGCAGTACAACTTAAAAACTACTTTTGCAGTAATAAAAAAAATAATGGAAGTTAAAGGCCTTGTTATTATCCACACCCACTTTCAGAGCCAAATTTAATGTGGAAATGATGATTCTAAAAGATTAGTCTAGATGGATTCACAATATCTTTTAAAAAATACAATTTTGGATAAAATAATGCTCATTATGTAATAAGAGAATTAATATGGTATATAAAGTCAGATTTTTAATTCAAACAGTATATAAAATTGTTTTGCTATAATTGAACATTATAAATTTAGGAAATTTATTAATTAATTTATTAGAAAATTTGCAATTAAATGGCATATTAAAATCCAACGGATGTAGTGCCTTTCATGGCCGCTTGAACATTTTTTGGTTTGTATAGCTTATTATAGTTGTTACTTTTATTTTACTTTTTTTTTTTTTTTTTTGATTTTAAGTTATTATTAATTTTATGCATCAGTTATTTGAAATTTTTTGTGTATTGACTTTTGGATGGAGGAAAATGTATTGGATTCTTTGTTCATGTTCCAGAATGATGGCATTTTTTTTACTCATCTAGGCCAGTTAAGTATGTACTTTTAGTATTGATTCCTGTCTTGTGGATGATTCCTTATCAACCTTTATTGTTTCAGTTATTTATTTATTTTTCTTACAAAAACTGATTATTTGTCTTAATTGGTTTCGATTTATGTTTTCATTGATCATTTGGAAAATATTTGTTATGTGATCTGACCCTAACCATCACCCTAACCGGACTGTGTTTTTACTTATAATGAATTTATGATTAACATTATTGAATGGTTTGGCTATTTTTGATGTTAATTTGATAAGGAACATTTTTGGCACCAGTGCATTGAAAAGAGCGTGTTTTATATCCTTTTGAATGTAGTAAATGCATATAGTCAAGAGGCCATCCATGTGTCTGTTGGAAAATTGGTGTTTAGAGATTTTCTCTTCTGGAATGTGTTTTGACATGGTAAAGGTCAAATTTTTACTTGGTCAC
>PXIH01S0054106.1:8092-20491 GCA_003024985.2 Euperipatoides rowelli
CATCGATACTAGCATTGGTATCGATAATCATTCTTGTGGTGACAATCACCACAATATTATAAATTTATTATAATTGTTTGTAAGAGATATTTACAGCTACCAACAAAATACAAATATTAATTTTCATGAGAGATAAGCCATGTACATTAAAATGAGACAAAAATAAAGAAAATAGGTTGAATAAAACCCATGTTTTCTATGGAAAGTGCTTGTAGGGAAAGGGTGAGGGTTTCCTCAATCGGTTCTATTATGATAGTTTAACTGACAAGCAGACTGAATAGATGCAAATGATAAACCTTTGTAGTAATATTTTGACAGGCTTTCATATGGAATTAATTAATTCAAAGAATTGACTTCTTGTCTACTGTTCAGCATAAATAAGCAAAGGCAAGATAACATTTTATCATTATTATTTTTACAAATAATTAATTTAAATTCAGGTAAAAGAAAAAGAAAAATGTATTTGATTTTAAAAGACAATTACACCTCCATTTGTTGAAATCATGAATAAAGTAGATTGGAATAAACAAAAGATATTATTTAGTTTATCGAAAGGACTGAAAGCAAACCAAGGATGTTGTATTTTCAAGTACACTATATTGATTTTAAATATTAAATTGATAAGTTTAAAGATATGTTAAGAAAAATTAACTATTTCAAAAGCTGTTGATTTTTAATTTAACCCTCTATCTCCTACTAGGCTAAACTTGCTATGGATATAAACATTGGGTAAAAAATATTAACAAAAATATGGTTTGCATTATTGATTATTATTAAATAAAAACATGATTTTTATACTGTAATTAGATAGACAAAAATATAGTTGACATTGGCTTCCTTTAAAGATTGTATGGGTTTATTTAATAAATATGGGGGGAGGGGGGTATTGTCCCCTTTTTAAAAAAAAATAAAAAAATTGTTTTTATTTAGTTTTGTAGTTATTTGTTGAATATATTGGCAAATTATTATCTATCTATTTTAAAAATATGGTTAACAAACTCAGGGAAATTATACTATTCAGAAACTTTTATCCAACAATGAAATGCACAAAAAGAAACGTTTGCTATCAGACAGTGTGGAGTGACCAAACTCGGTAGGATTTGC
Source organism: Euperipatoides rowelli (assembly GCA_003024985.2). Classification (NCBI taxonomy): domain Eukaryota; kingdom Metazoa; phylum Onychophora; class Udeonychophora; order Euonychophora; family Peripatopsidae; genus Euperipatoides; species Euperipatoides rowelli. The sequence goes on from PXIH01S0054106.1 coordinate 9,197, forward strand.
TGTTATGTAATTCTCTTAGTGTTTACATCTGCAGTATATTTAATTTGAAAATATGTATTGAACTAAAAGATCTCAAGAATGGGAGATTCTTGTTTATCCTTTTGGATTAAGTTCACTGTATTTTACATTCTCTAGTTCAATCTAATCCATAACTCTGATATAAAGTAAGGTTTTGCTAGCCTATGTATTCAAACTTAAGTCCCTAGAGACTATTGTATAAAGTATCTATGCCAATTAGAGTTATTTTGGACATGGATTACACTAATAAAAAAATGAAAAAAAAAATGATAAAAAATAAATAAAAGTCTTTACTATCTCTGTGGGAAATCTATTATAACAAAAGGATGATTCTTACTCCTTTGTTAGATTCTGAGAAATAATTAATTCTAGACTTTTGATTTCTAAATGTGAATGAAAACTATTGAAATTAGATAATAAAAAAATGTAAACACAACAAAGTCTCATTGGAAATAATTTATTCCAACTCAGCATCATTGTTTGTCTGACTTTTACATGGACAAGATGTAATTTTCCAATGAGAACTGTCACTTTAATTCATCTAGCTAAGAGACGCATTCGTCAATGCAACATGGATATGCTGTGGATGGCCGAGCCCTTTAGGGAAGCATTGGGGAGTTTTTCATCTCTTGACCATAGGATCGATTCCCTTGCAGATCTCCTTGCCAAGAAGGAGTTTGCACGGCTGATGGAGGAGACAGGATTCAACCTCGCATCAATCTCCTGTGGACTCAAAATCAGGAGATTGTATCTAATTTTAAAATTGGATGCTGTAGCTTATCAGATGGAGCATTTATCCATGCTGAGAAGTTAGCAGAGAAATGTATACATAGAAAACTCCCTCCTATACATTTCTAAACAAATAAAAGTGCTAGCACAGAGAATCTATGGAAAATGAATGCCCGAGTAGGGACTGATGATTTAGAAACTGTGGCTGCCACAAAAGATGAAGAACGACTATTGTTACATGCAATCATGGGGATGGCTTCGACACCTGAATGATGCCCAGGCCGTGAACCATCTCCAAAACTCCAAACAGGAAAAAGGCACACACTCACGAAGGTCCCAACACACTGACAGACACAAGAAGAAGAAAAGTTAGGAGGAAAAAGAAGTTAGCCGGCAAAAGAAATGTGAATGCAATAGGAGGGTGTTAGAGAAAAAAGGGGTACAGACGGGAGTCAACCGGGTAGGACCAGGCATAAGGCAATGGAAGAAATAATAGACTTCAAACGAAACGAAAATTAAAAAAAAAAATTTTAAAAAATGTGTTTTTAAAACTTTACTATTTTAACTTTGTGTGGACTAATCCAAGAACTGTTGTATTGGAAATTTTTTTTAAAAAAAATATTTTACTAATATTTAAAAAAATGGGATTTACTTATTTTAAAATGTTTTATTTTAAACAAATTATTATTTTCAAAGATTAAAATTTCAAATTATTTACAAGTCTACAAAAATCCGTGTCTGTGCTTTGTAAAAAAAAACCACCATCCATATTTCAAAATGTCAACATCAAATCATTTGTTTATGTTTTAATTTACTTTATGCCCAAGAGAAGACACCAGGAAAAATCAAAAATTTGAATATATCTAAGGTTAGTATGTTTTAGTTATGTTTGTCTATTTATTGGTAAACAATGAATTGTTTTTATCCCAGATTTTTCCTCTGAAGGAATTAGGCTAGTAAAAAAAAACAATATCTCTCTTTTCCTCCCCAGACTATAAAACAATGAGAAATGAAAAAATATGAAGAAAAAAAAAGGAAGTGCGCTTGTATATACACTTGGAAAAAAAATTTTTTTTTGCTGATTATACAGGTTCTTTATCACAATCCCTCTCTGCTGAAACTTAATTCTGCTAATTGCTTCAAACCTGACAAATCCAAAAGCATACTTGTCTAGATCAAGATTTTTACTATTTTCCTATTCGCTATATTTCCTTGTTTTGGCACTCTTGGCCTAAGGTTATAACGAGCAGGCTGAGGATCCTCAATGACGGGTGGTGAGTACCAAGGAGCCATCATAGTTTCCCAATAATAGTCATAATTGATACACATTCTACAATAATTGTGCTTAGTACCATAATAGATACAAACTGGGATGTCCTGTTCTTTTTTAGCTTAAGTTTTATTTTTGTCTGGTTGTTGTGGAATTGTTGTGAGAATTGTGACGGTTGTGCGTATTGTTGTACGTGACGTTTGCGGTAGCAGTTGTTGTGAATGCAAGATTATTGGTTTGGCTTGGTCTCTGGAAGGGCATTTTGGTTGGGGATCGGTGGAACTTTTCTTACTGTTTCAGTGACTTTGACATCATTTAATTCATGTCTATGGTTATAATGCTTCATACGTTCCATGTGCACTTGTTTTACTTCAGTAGGCTTAGCGATATTTCTAACTGTATAATTTACTAATGATTTAGGAGTGGTTACACGATATGGGCCTGTATATCTCTGTTTAAGCTTTTTGTTATCTCCTGAATAAGACGTTGGGTCTAGAATTAATACAGGTTGCCCTAGGCTAAACTCTGTCAATTTAAAGTTGCCTTTTTTTCTAGTGCAAGAATCTATAGACTCTTGTGTCAAAATTTTCATGCACTTGATCACGTGCCATAGTTAAATTTTCTATGAGCTCGTTTGCCAGGTCTGGTATATCATCAGTATTTATCTCCTTTTTTTTATTAAATTCTGATGCAGGATCGAATGGATCAAATTCATGCATTGTGTAAAAAGGAGAGTGGTTGATAAATCTATGCATGGTCATATTTAACGTGTGTAAAGCATAAGGAAGCAACTCGTCCCAGTTTTTATCATTCTTGTCCACCATTTTAGCCAGTGCACTGATTTTTTTGGCATTAGCTCTTTTGGAGGGTCCATTACCAGAGGGGTGTCAGGGACTGCTAAATATCTTCTGTACCCCAATACGGTCTCACACAGACTTTTGATTATTTTGCCTGTCATTTGTGTGCCTCGATCGGTACAATAGTTTTTGAGCCACCATATTTTGAAAATACGTTTAACATGTAGTCTTTTGCGATTGTCGTGACTTCCATGTCTTTTATTGCACTGCCTATACAAAAACGAGACAGATCATCTGTCCATAAAATTATGTATTATTGCTTCTGGGTGTGTTGTTTACTGGTCCCAAAATATCCATAGTGTTTTTGGAAAGATGTTGTACTGGGTATTGTGGGTTGTAATGATGATTAAATTCACGGTACGCTTCTCCTTTGACAGATATCACAAGATTTGATGTATTTTCATACATCTGGGAATATGGATCCCCATGTGAAACATGCTTTAATTTCCAGACGTTTTTTGAGTCAGAGAGATGTCCGCATGTGATGGTATCATGATAGTGGCATTTATATCATCTATGAGCACTCTAGGTACTAGAATATGATATAAACCTCCTATCTGGTGGAAATATTTAATTTTTTTTTTAATTAATCCAGAGTCGTCTAGAATATATTCTCGGCTCTCTTTAAATTTATTTGCTAAAATTTGAGAGTTTAGAAATTTGCAGAAATCATCTTTTTACTGACCATCTAAGAATTTTTTAATTGATAAAGGCTCTCTTACAGAATCTATCACTGCTATATTCACGGAGGAGTCTACATCAGGGCTTCTAGATAACCAGTCAGCAAATATATTTTCCTTACCAGGTATGTGCTCAAACTGGAGTCTATAATCCTGAACCTGAAGTAGCCACCTTACTGAACCTGAAGTAGCTACCTGAAGTAGCCTTTTGCTTTGATCTTTTAACCAAAAAATGTATGTAAGTGGCCTATGGTCAGTTATAAGAATGATGGGGTAATGTCAAATTATATGCCTAAACTGTTGGAGAGCGTATATGATAGCTAATGCTTCTTTTTCAATAATCGCATAATGCATTCTGCATGCTTGAGTTTGCGACTACAGAAGGCTATGGGCTGAATGATTCCCTCGGCATTCTTCTGTTCAAAGAGACCACCCAAGGTTATTTTCGAAGCATCAGTTGACAAGAAAAACCTTTTGGTAAAATCTGGGTGAGCAAATAGGGGTGCCTGTGTTAGCTGTTGTTTTAAAGCAGTAAGCGCTTGTTCAGAATCAGAGGTCCACTTTATTTTATCAATTTCTTTTTTAATAATGTATATAAGGGATCTGCAAGTACGGTAAAGTTTTTAATGAATTTACGATAAAATCCCACTGAATCCAGGAAACTGCGGACATGTTTGATGGTTACATCTCTCGGAAATTTGGTCATGTCTAAAGTAATTTGATCAGTCGGTTTGCTACCATTTTTATCAATAGTATGTCCCAAAAATTTCAATGTTTTCTGAACAAAGACAACATTTACTGGGTTTGACTGCCATGTTTATTTTTGTAAACACCCCTAAAACCTTTTCTAAAACTTCTAGATGTTCCTCAATAGTTTGTGTGAAAGTGATAATATCATCTAGATAAGCTAAAACTTTCTCTTTATTTTTAAGCTCACTTAGACATTTGTTAATGATCTATTGGAAAACAGAGGTGTAGCTTGACAGTCCTTGTGGAAGCTTTTTAAGCTTGAAGACTCCCCAAGGCAAACAAAAGGAAAATTTATACTGTAAAGACTCAGCTAATGCAACATTATAGTTATTTAAATCTAATGGTGAGAAGAATTTGGCTCCTCCCCATCTTAAAAGAATATCGTCTAAATGCATTAAATGGGAAATTATATGGTTCTAGTTGCATATTAACTTGTCTTAAATCTAGTACAATACAAATATCATGGGATTATCTCTTTTAGGCACTACTAGCAAAGGCACGTTACACCTAGTGTCAGTAGCAGGTGCTATAATGCCAGCAGCCTCAAATTGAGCTATATTTTTCATTAAAGGGCCATAGAGAAAATGAGGGATTCTGTACTGTTTTTGATAAATTTTACATTTGTCAATAAATTTAGGTTCTACGGGGGAGGGGGACATGAGCACCAGTGATTTTCTCAACATCTGCAATAAGTATGACTTTATAATAAGATATCAATCTTTTTAGTTTATTTTTAAAAAATCCTGAAATATTGAGCAAATCTATTTGTAATAGATCATGAACTGTATCACATACAGTGGGTTATGATGGCTCGATAGTAACAGTTGATAAATTGACTGTTCCATTTGCTAAACAGTTTCAATCATTATTTATGATCATGTTAAAGTGAATAATGTCATTACTTATATCTAAACGTGTTTATGTTCTCTTAAAAAAAATCCATGCCTATTATTACGCTAAATAAAGGGACTGTATTCATTTTTGCAACTAGCACAGATTACAAATTGAAATATTTACTAACGTTCTGACAGCTTCCATTGTTTCCTTGGAAACCGGGATTGTCAAAACAGTTGAACCCATTGCACAATCTATTAGCCTTGGGTTTATACAATTTTATTTACAATAGTATTTACAATAGTATATTCAGCTCCTGAATCTATAAGAGTGTTAAATTCTCTTTTAAATATTTTTATTCTTATTATAGGTTTAGTTGGAAATTCTCTTAATAATTTAACAGAGATTTCCTTTAAATTTGAATTATTATCATTATTATATTTTTCTTGTAAATAAGTTTTAGTTTCCCCTTTATATATACCACTGGATATGTATCCTATGCCACCTGTAATTTTTTTGGATTTTTAGTAACCCCAATAGGTTTGACAATTCTCTTAGCCTTAGACAAGTTTTTATTTCTAAAAGTGATTTTCCTTTTTTGAAATGTGTCTCTGTTTTACTAGCTTTAGACAATCCAGCAAAATGCACCCTATGTCACTTAACAACTCTAGGTTGATGAACAGCAAGTTTGATTGCACCTCCCATCCATCACGGGTTTTTATTGATGGGAGGCGTTGTAGTTTAACACCCCATCAGGAGGTTTATTACTTACTGCTAGCAATTTTGCATTGTTTTATAAGGGCAATATTTAATTATATGTCCATGGCCCTTGCAGGTCTCACAGATTATAATAGTGGGTCTCTGATGCATTATGATTGTATTTGGTGTATAACCATCATAATAATATTTGTCATTCTTTAACCCTATTTTGCTTATCGGTAAAATTTTATCAGAATTGTTAAGAACGGGAGAGGTATTTCCTGATTCAATACCTTTATTTTGGGTTTTGAGCTTAATTTTCTGTTTACTTTTATCTGGTTCACCTAATTCATAAAAAATAGGATTATTTTCATCCAACTCATCTGTAATTTCTATTAAATGGATGCTTGATTTAAGAAAACCCATGGTCTTGTAATACCTTTGGGTTTGTAGGCTATAATCCACTGGTTGTGAAAAAGATTTGGGTTTATATTTCAAAACGTCTAGTTTTAATGAAGAGTGGGTCATACCTCTTTTTAATTGCATCAGCAGCAGCTCTTCCCTCATTAAAAAGGGTCCATTTTGGACTCAATGCATTTGATGTTACAATCAAACGTTTCTGGTAAGCCCCTAATGATTATCCAGCTAGCTGATTGCATGTTAACACTAGAGTTTGAGACCTTCATCTTCTTTGGGCGCTGTGAAAATATTTTAAATTTTCGGATGCATTTGTTTATTGAAATGCCCTTGAAGTTGCCTAGACCTCTATTATACAGTATTTTAGCTTTAGCTGATAGTTTTGTTTCCATTACTTGTTTCATGATGTCAGAAGTCCAGCCTAAGTCTTTTGCCAAACTAGTAAATGATACTAGCCATCTATCCCACTCAAAGATGTCAGCTGGGTCACCTTGAAGTCAGCAACATTGCTAGAATACCAGGACTTATGATTTGTGTGTGCGTGTGTGTGATGCTGTATATGGTACTAATGGATTACTTTCCCTTACTGTTTGTTATCATTATTATTGAAAGTATTGATTTGACCTTCAGGTCTTGTTGCTATAATATTTTTATTCGTTGGGTTTTGGCCACTTAAACTTTGTAAAAGTTCATCCCCTTCATTTATATTTGTAGGGGGATTCCTATCTAAAAAGAACAGCTCTTGGCTGTCATTATTGCATATGTCATGTCTGATAGGAGTTCCCTCACTTTATTACCTACCCACTCCAATTCTTGATTTTACGATCTAATCTTATCTTGTAAAGTATCTAGTATTCTGTTATTAAATTGGACAGGTGAAAAGGGTTATTGATCAATTGTTTGATCAGTTACAAACTCAGGGGAATCTACAGCTGCCAAAATTAAAAAATTTGCTAAAAGAATAAATGAAAACTACTGGTCCTACTGGTATGTGTTTTGTCTTAACTGATAGCTTATTTAATTCTGTAAATGAAAGTATCAAAAGTTTTATTCTAGAAAATCATGTTGAACGAAAAAATTGAAAAGAAAACAAGCCTATTTTAAAAATTTTGAAATTTTGAAAAAAAAATTAAAATGATTTTATTTAAGAGGATCTTTATGGTCTTTATGCGGACGCCTATGACTTTTAGATTTCGGCTTGCCAGTGCCTTTTTAGAAATATGAACTATTATTTTGAAATATTAAAATAAGAAATGTAATGAATAAAAATGAATTTTTGAAGTTTTTGAATAAAGAGAAAAAAAAGTTTTAAGCTAAGTTACTGTGTATTGAAATTGCTAGTTTTTGATTAAAGGAGAAAAAAAGTTTATTGTAGTTGCTGCCTTCCTAGGCTGGTTGAAATGTTCACCTCAGAAGTGTGAAGGTTCGAATAAAAAATATGGAAATTGAATTGCTGTTCTTTTCAGCTGTTGAAAATGAAAATTAAGCATTAAAATTATCCTGAGTTTAATTGTTGTAGAAAGAAACACAGAAATCTGAATGGAAATTTTTCAGAGGTCTTTGAAAAAAACTGGAAATTTTGGCTCTTCTGGGATTTTGAAAAAAAAAAGTTATTTCAGGAATTGAACATACAAGGCCTGGATAACTATTTTCTGTTGGTCATTAAATTATTTAGATGTTGGATGCCTTAAATAGTCTAAATGGGATGTATTTTTGATGTGAAAGGGTCTCAGTTCCTCAGGCTGATAAGTTGAATTGTAGAGGTAGAGGACCATTGTGACTTGTTTTGGCCAACTTCTGTTTTAACAAAATTTACTTCTTAGGTTAGAAAAGCCCACTATTCTTCCTGCTATCAGCCAAATGTTTCAGTTGAATTGTTGATGCATGGGTTATTTTTGGTTCTGGCTGGTATGTTCTTTTTAATAGACTAAATTACTGTTAGCAAGGTGGCTTCTATTGTAAGCCGATACTAATGCTAGAGACAGCCGATTGACTTGTAAAATATATTATTAGAAATATGATAAGTTCAAAATTTCAACTTACTGCATATTGGCTTCAAGAGTAGAAAACTTGGGATCTCTGCAGCTGTCAGTCGTTCACTGGTTCATCTTGTAACAAAATGAATATTAGCATAATGTGTAATGTAGAAGAATTTGTCGAACAATAGAAAGTTTCAATTTTTATATGGTGATTTTAATGAAACACACATTTTGGGAAAACAGTCACCTTTTTACTGGCTCATGAAATATCATAGAAAGTGTTCCAATAAAAGTAGTTGAAGGGAGAATCCATGCATAAATTAAATGCATTGTTCCAATAATTTAGAATTATTAAGAAGTTCAAAAATGTTAACATATACACAGTCCTGGGATCGCAGATGGGTAATCCCCTTCTATTGTAAAAACAGTGCCATGCACCATTGTCTTAACACAGCATGATACAAACGATTCATCAGTGAACAAAATATTATAAATTTATTAAAATTGTTTGTAAGAGAAATTTACAACTACCATCAAAATACAAATATTAATTTTTATGAGAGATAAGCCATGTACATTAAAATGAGACAAAAATAAAGAAAATTGGTTGAATAAAACCTCAAATAATAAATTTCATCTTTTATCCATGTTTTCTATGGAAAGTCTTAGTAGGGAAAAGGTGAGGGTTTCCTCAATCAGTTCTATTATGGTAGTTTAACTGACAAGCAGACTGAATAGACGAAAATGATAAACATTTGTAGTAATATTTTGACAGGCTTTCATATGGAACAATGGAATTAATTAGTTCAAAGAATTGACTTCTTTTCTACTGTCCAGCATAAATAAGCAAAGGCAAGATGACATTTTATCGTTATTATTTTTACAAATAATTAATTTAAAGTCAGGTAAAAAAAAAGAAAAATGTATTTGATTTGAAAAAACAATTACACCTCCATTTGTTGAAATCATGAATAAAGTAGCTTGGAATAAATAAAAGATCTTATTTAGTTTATCAAAAGGACTGAAAGCATAACCAAGGATGTTGTATTTTCAAGTACACTATATTGATTTTAAATATGAAATTGATAAGTTTAAAGATTATTTATATCTTAAGAAAAGTAACTATTTCAAAAGCTGTTGATTTTTAATTTAACCCTCTATCTCCTACAAGGCTAAACTTGTTAGGGATATAAACAGTGGGTAAAAAAAATATTATTAAAAATATGGTTTGCATTATTGATTATTATTAAATAAAAATATGATTTTTATACTGCAATTATATAGACAAAATATAATTGATATTGGCTTTCTTTAAAGATTGTACATTTAATAAATTGTCCCTTTTTTAAAAATATATATATATAAATTGTTTTAATTTGGTTTTGTAGTTATTTATTGAACATATTGGCAAATTATTATCTATCTATCTTAAAAATATGGTTAACAAACTCAGGGAAATTATACTATTCAGAATCTTTTATCCAACAATGAAATGTATAAAAAGAAATGTTTGCTATAAGACATTGTTGAGTGACCAAAACTCAGTAGGATTTGCTATTATGTAATTCTCTTAGTGTTTACTTCTGCAGTATATTTAATTTAGTTAAAAAAATATATGTATCGAACTAAAAGATCTCAAGCATGGGAGATTCTTGTTTATCCTATTGGATTAAGTTCACTGCATTTTACCTATCTCTAGTTCAATCTAATCCATAAATCTGATATTATCTAAGGTTTGGCTAGCCTATGTATTCAAACTTAAGTCCCTAGAAACTATTGTACAAAGTAACTATACCAATTAGAGTTATTTTGGACACACACATATATATATATATATATATATATATATATATATATATATATATATATATATATATATATATATATATATATATATATATTCGCCTACTATACAGTATTCTTCCTTCCTATCCTTTTAACTACCCCTCTAAAAAAATAAGTTTGGTATTATATTATGATTACATTTAAAATATAATATGATAGAGATAATTTGTTAGTGAAAATTCCAAAAACAAGTAAAAAATTTGGCAAAATTTCTAGTAGCAAAGAAAAACATAGCCTAAATAATTTTAAATGAAATAAAGTCTTCATCTTCAATGTAACAAGATGATTTTTGAAGAAAATTTCATTACACAAGATTACAAATAAATTCTTAACTTATTTATTTGTCATCTAATTTACATAAAATGTAATATGCAGAACTATAATTTCTAATCAACTTTATTATAACTTCACATTAACTCCAGTTCAAGCCATAAAATTGTTGTAGCAGCTGTTGATCCATACTGTGAGTAAAATGCCTGTCTTTCAGTTAATTCTTACACATTTAGGCACCATATCATTCTAGTTTCACAATAAAATCTCTGTTTATTATGATGTCAGAACTTTTCAAGTTTTTTTTTTCCTAATAAAGTGAAATCCTATGTTCATCCTAATTTTATAACTGAAAATTTATATAAGAACAATAAAACTGTCCATAGGAAAGACTTTTAATCATATGCTGTTATCAACGTCATATACAACCAACACTAATACATCAGATGTACTGTAGGTTGTAAACAGTAAAGAGTGCAGCAGTTTCATATCCAAAATGCAGGTGCTATCCCCAGTGAGGTGAGACAATTGTGTGACAACTAATTTATTTTTCACCAAATCACCTTGAGGCAACTTGAGACAATGTAACGCTTTGTGGTAGTGGCCTAAAAAAAATTTGGGCTAGCATTTTAATTTTATTCAGTCACATTTTTTTTTTTCATCACTGATATAAATTTTAATTTCATTATTTTCTTGCAAATGCTTAATTATTTTTCATACTACAATTATTGAGCATATCACTTTAATTACAATTTTGTTTTCTTCCTTATTCTCAAAATCCACAAGGAGTCTATTTAATAAAAATAACATTGTCATTCTCCGTTGCAAAACTTATAAGAATCATTCTTGAAGATTAATGAACATCTTGAAACATAAAGAGTTTGTTTTTATTTATTCATTTTTATATACTTATGAAATAGTTAATTTGTTTGGTTTTATCTATTCTA
>PXIH01S0054116.1:0-11111 GCA_003024985.2 Euperipatoides rowelli
TCAAGGAAGAAATTGCAAAATTTATTCTGGCATTTAACAAATAAAATTTTATTTGGTAAAGGACATATGTATATACAGTCTTGTGATTGGCATAAGTTAAAGCAGGCCCCTGTCTAGGCTGACGTCAATCACGCTAACCGAGAATGTTAACCCAGACGCAATTTAGAATTTTTAATCAAAATATAGTTTGTCTCTGGATAGAATAAGGCTCAATTAGGGTTGAGGGAAGCCTTATGAGATTAGAATATGCAGCTCGGCGAAGCTATCATGTCCAAGTATCGGACACTTATAATTCTAAAAAATAACTATAAAATGGGCTATGTGCATGGTAAAAACCCACCAATATTGTAGAGGGGAGTTAGTTTTAGGAATAGAAGGCAGAGATAAACCCACAAGAACACACACACATTTTATAAAAAAAATGAATTTGTCGCAAAAATTTATGACAGCGCGCTCACTCGAAGGTTAAAGAACTTTTATAGAAAATAAATAATGTGAAATCTAAGTGGAATTTTTTTAAGGCACAATAATTTATTTAATTATCTCATCATAAATCAATTTATTTGAGATACACAAAAAAATATTAAATTTTAGGTTTAAAAATGGACACGCCAATTTACTAACGTCAGTATAGAATTCCGTATCGCCTATACGAGCCTTTAAGATTGCAACTGGTAAGTTAGAAAAGCAAATATTATAAACAAGGTATAGTCTTTATAATTCGCCAGTATTAGTCTTGCCTAACAAAGACTCAAAAGAAGTTAGGATATGTTTAGACTTACCTAAGATAAACAAGCAAATAGTGAACGAGCAATATCCGAACATGCAAAATGCCAATTTAGAGAACCTTGCCAGAGGTGAATTTTAAATGTTGACTTAATTTTCATAGGTCTCCAAGTCGGCAACTCTTGTTATTATGCAGAAGAAAATGCTGTAAATATAGTAGAGTGCCCTCATGTGAGAAGAGCAGTAACTAGGATGAAAGATTTCTTGCACTATATAGCTAAGCTGGTTACCATGAAAACATAGCTTTAACCCGAAATTTCATAGCTTAATTGAGTAACTGACCAGAATTTGTAATAACTTAGTTAATATGATACTTTTGGACTCTTTCTGGTTACTTTATCAGCCGATTCACTGGGCTTCAACAGTAGAGGAAAGGGAGGGGGGTTTGTAGGCCCACCTGAGAAAAGTTAGATAAAAGATGATAGAACAAAAAAAATTGACAAACTTTTATTGCAAATTAATTATTCAAGGAAGAAATCTAGAGATTTATTCTGGCATTTACAAAAAAATATTTGGTAAATGACAACTCTATCCATGGGATGAAAAATTACTTTACTGTACTATTAATAAACTATACTTATATTACTGTAGACTAATAACTGTTAGCCTGTTGCAATTTTGCTTAGCAGTTTATTATTTGAGTAAATGAACAAAAAAATATTTTTTTTTTTTTGATCAAAGTTTTGGCAAAGTTAGGAATTCCTTCTTTTTTTTTGTATAGATGATTTCAAGCGAATTGGACTTGTAGAACTAACATCCACTTTAAACTTTAATTTTAGGTAATCTGTCAACAAACTTTAGATTTACCTTAACTTATGAAGAAATGTTCTAGAAATGAAAATTACAATTTTCATTTTGAAAATCTACATTGACAGTGTATCTTAGAAATGTGGATTTTCTAAGTTCCCTTTTGTTGCCTAGCAATGTAAGTGTTCTCTTTATAATAATTTTGTTATTGTATTTCTTTGAGCTAAGTTTTTATCATGGCTGAGTTTACCGAGGTGAATTATTTGTCTGATGTTGAGCCTGAGAGTGCTGAAAGGGGTCTGTCCCCTGTACGGGATTTTGTCCCTAGTGCTGTGTATGAGAAGTTGCGTGCTGAACATTGTGCCTTGCTCAAGGCTCATCAGACACAAGGATTTGCGTTGGCCCGCGCTCAAACGTTATTGAACTCGGTACGTCAAGATTATTTGCTCAATGCTTATGGACCCATGCCTGCCGCTAAAGTTTCGCCTCCGATAGACTTAACTGACATTTGCACTAAGTGTCCTATCGTAAAGCATCGGGGGGGGGGGGGGGGGAGGCAACGTTCTAAGTGGAGACCTAACCTGGATAATCCCTACTGTAGGTTGCCATTAGGTACTGGGATCAAGCCTTCCATGTCCGATTCGCGTCCTCCTCAATGACTTAAGTTATTAGAAAATGTTTTTTTATTATTTAGTTTAGCTATGTTAATGTTCAATTAAACTCAACTGTTTATTTTATTCCTTAGTGTATTTCTTTGCATATGCTTATTTTAACTAGTTTGTCTTAATTTGTATGTCATTATTATTTTTGCAAACACTTTTCTTTGTTTATTTTAGTATACTATATTTTGCTTTTGTTTTGTGTTTTACTGCGTTTTCTTGTGTTTTACTGTGTTTTACCCGAGTAAAATATGCTTTATTCGTTTCTTCTTCTCAGGAAGTACCGTTTTATTTCAGGGTCTTGTGTCTCGATAGATTTCTCAGACTCTGTTTTTATTCAATTCACCCAGAGCGTTTGAGAATTTTCATTTTGCTAATTCGACCTCCGCCATTTCATTTGTTGGCGCTGTGATCGAATCATATTCGTGCAAAATTTTTAGATATTGAGCATACTCTTCCTCCTTTTGTTTTTGTGCTTTTGTGCTTGCATCTACCGTTTCTACTTCTTCTTGGGGGTTATTATAGTCTGTTTTGGTTACCACTACATTATTTGTCCTAGTCCTAGCGTTTATTGTGACTTCGTCATCGGTAATAACCTTACGCTGCACGTATGCTTTAATTTTATCTATATGCACTTGTTTTACTCTTTCTAGGTGTTTGATATCTTGAATATGGTAGTTTGCCATGCCTGTTCTTTTTATAATACAGTATGGACCCATATATCTGGGGTTCAGTTTTCGGTTATGTCCTGAATAACTGGGGATGTCTAATGCTCTCCAATGTCAAACTTGCGTAAGTGTCGCCCTTTATCTTTATTTCTAGCATTGGAGATGGAGGCGTTTTGTAAGTTAGCAAAAACTTCTGCCTTTGCTGCCTGCAGCTTTTCCAATATGGCATCTACCAGATCTATTCTTTCTAGGTTATCGTTATTTTCATTCAGGTTGAATTCTGAAAGAGCATCATACTGATAACAGCTATGAAAAATTTAGAAGGGGACTTGTTTGATGCTGCTGTGTACTGTGTTGTTAATTACTTGCATAAGGTAAGGGAGCATGATGTCCCAATCGGTGAACTCTTTGTTGCAATAATAGGCGATTAGATTAAGCATCTTAGTGTTAATCCTTTCACTTATCCCAAAAACTCATTGTTGTGATCCTATCTATGCCTAGTTTCTTGTATAATGTTTTTCATTATGTCCTACTAGTTGTGGTCCACGGTCTGATAGAATATACTTTGATCCACCGTATCGTAAATAAATTGCTTTCATATAGTCCGCTGCAATGATATGTGCTTCCTGGCTTGGGATAGGGCTGGCGAATGTCATGCGGGAGAAATGGTCAGTATATGTTATGTATTTATTTCTCCTTTGTGCTGTTGAGAAGGGACCTAATATATCGATACTGAGCTTTGACATGCAGGAGGAAGGAGGTTTGACAGTTTGTATAGGAGCTTTTACACATACTCTGTTCCTACGCTGGCATTTTTTGCAGCTATTGATATATTTTTTTAACGTCTGTAAATAGAGTTGGCCAAAAGAAGTTTTGTTTTATTCTGTATGCGGTTTTTTTCAAGCGAAAAGTGTCCACCGATTAGGCTATCGTGATATGCGAACATAATGTCCGGTATGAGGGATGCTGGGACGATAGTTCTGTAAGCTGTACATTCTGAGTTTCCTAGTTTTTTTATTGTTATTTTCGTCTAATAAATAAGTTTTGTCATTTAGTTTATTTTCTTTTATTAATAATGTCTTTACAGTATTCGTCTTTGTTGTCTATTCGCATAAGCTCGATCGTGATTGGTCTCTTACTATTTTCCAAAGCGCAAGTTGTTGTGGTCTCGCCTTCTACGTGACTTCGAGATAACGTCTGTGACACTGTTTAATTTGCCAGGGATGTGCTCGTACAGGATGTGTTTTGTTGTAAATTCATCATCCATCTGGCTACTCTAGCGTTGGTATCCTTTAGCTCTACAATATACGTCAGTGGTTTGTGGTCAGTCAGTAGTAGTATTTTGTTACCGTATGTCATGTATTTAAATTGTTCAATGGTGAATACAATGGCTAAAGATTCTTGTTCAATTACTGTGTAGTTTCTTTCTGCTTTATTCAACCTTCTACTGGCGTATGCTATTGGCTGTACTTCGCCCTTTTCATTTTCCTATTCTAATACCGCTCCTAAGATGTGAGGGAGGCGTCAGTTTTAATTATAAATGGTTTACAATAGTTTGGGAATGCGAATAGTGATGCTGTAGTCAGTTTTTGCTTTAACGATGGGAAGGCTACCTCAGCATTTTCGTTCCACGTAATTGCAGTATTTCTTTTCTTTAACAGATCGTACAATGGGGCAGCTAATTCAGCAAAATTTGTAATAAATTTTCTATAGAAGTTTAAACTTCCCAGACAACTCCTTACTCCCTCCGACTGTTGTGGGGCGCACTAGCCTTTGTATGGCATCTACGCTTCTTTCTATAGGTCTACACCCGTTTTTAGCGACTGTATGCCTTAAGTATTTTATTGATTCCTTAAATAGATGACATTTTGAAGGTTTTACTGCTAAATTAACTTTCTCTAGCGCTGCAAGCACTTCCTCTAATGTTTGTAAGTGTTCCTCGATGTTAGGCAAATGTATAATGATGTCCTCTAGGTAAGCAAAAATGTGACCTTTTAATATGTTATGGTGTAAACATTTTATCATTATCTTTTGAAAAATGGCTGCTGATGTTAAGCAACCCTGACAAAGGCGGGTGAATGTATATTTAGCCAACGGTACGGAAAAAGCAAACTTTTTCTGGGCTTCTGTTAATTTGACATTAAAGTACCCATTGTTTAGATCTAGACTACTGAAGATATGTGCGCCAACTAGGTTCTCTAAAATATCGGCAATGCGCATGATCGGATATTGCTCTTTCACTATTTGCTTGTTTATCTTACATAGGTCTAAACATATCCTAATTTCTTTTGAGTCTCTTAGGCAAGTCTAATACTGGCGAATTATATGGACTATGTACCTTTTTTAAAATATTTGCTTTTTTATCTTATCCAGTTGTAATCTTAAAGGCTCGTAAAGGCTATGCAGAATTCTATACTGCCGTTGGTAAATTGGCATGTCCGTTTTGAATTTGGGCTCGTAAGGTGGTATGTTGGCCCCAGTCATGTTTGTCACGTCCTCAATGAGAATTTTTTTGTGTTTGTCAAGTATATTTTCTAGTTGTTGTCTATAAGTATCGCTCAAGCCTAACTCTTTTGTTTTCAATAGTCCAAATAATTCGGTAGTTTGATCGCCCATATCTTTATTCTCGAGCATCGTGGTTTCGCAGAAGTTTGTTCTATCCTGTGATTTGTTGTGGGGTATATCACGTGACTTATTTTTCTTAAACTGAAGCTTCACTGTGTGATGTTTGCAATCAATCACGGCTTCGTACAGTGCACACAGTCAAACCCCAGAATCATCTGGAATGTGACTGCTATAATTCAACCACGCATACCGGTTGTACTAAGGTTTTATCCGCTACTTTAATATTTATCAGGGTTTTAATTCTGTGTATCGTTTTGTTAGACACTGGCGAATTTAATGGAGACCGCTATTGTTTTGGCACTTAGTTGGTCTAGGCTCACGCAACTCTCGATGATAGTTTTCAGCTCCTGTGTCTAAAAGTGTGTAGACTTTCTTTGCTAACACTTCTATTAAAATAGGCTTATCTTCATATAATTCAGAACATTTAACATAATATCCGTTTTTGTTTGCTTGATTTTATAAATTTGCTTGCTTGGTAGACTTATGGAATACACCCTGTGCCATTTTGTTTCCCTGTTTATAAATTTTGGATGTTTTTCTTACGATTTTGTTTTGTTGGGCTGGATTTAGTACTGAGTTAACAGACATACCACGATAGTTTTTTGGATTTCTTTCCTAGCACTCCTTCACAGGATTCTCATGTCTTAAATTCTGGGGAATGCTTGGCGATCTGAGGTGGGTTAAATTTATGTTTTGTTTCGTCCTCTCTCGCAATACAACCATATTCGAAAGATTTCTTTCCCGATTTATTATTTTTATTTCGATTGGCTGTTTTCCAACTTTGTTTAATTACTGGTTTCTTTTGCATATTAGGTTCTACGCTTGAGTGAATTATCAGCAGAGGGTCCGATTTTTCTATCAATATTTTTGTTAGTCCCAACATTTACGGATCCGACAAATGTAGGGGACTTTAGTTTAAAGCCCTGCTGTTATTACCTCGATTGGGATCGTTGTTTGCATTTCGTTGCTTTTTATAACAATCCCTTTAGAGATGACCATTAAATTTACAATAATTGCAGTACAAGGCTTTCCTAATGCTTTATCTTTCTAGCCTTTTTTTATTTTGTCTCGTTAATTCATCTACCGCTGCCTTCAATTCTCGCAATTGATTCTTTTATGGTTGGCTCTATACTTGCTTCACTACTACTGCACTAACTAATTTGCCCTTTTGCTCTCCTAGCAGTTTAAATTTGAATTCTATATCTTCGATATAGGCTATACTTTTCTTTAGCGAGATATTTGCTTTTCGAATGCGTTCAGTTGCTAGCTTAGGCCTATTCTATAGTGTTCCACCAACATCCTATTATTCTCGATCATAGAGCTGCCTGGAGGTGGACGTAGGGTTCCCCTATTGCTAGAAATCTACAACAGTAGCTTATCACACTTTCATTGCTCCCTTGCCTGCATGCATTAAATAGCTTTTTTGTTCGACTTCTATCGATCTGAAGGGGAAACATTTTTCTTAGATCTTGTAAGTGCTCCTCTAGCGAGATAAAGTTTTGGCTATCTAATCCGGCTACATATAACGCCTTTGCTTTGCCTGTGATCCTTTTTTCTAAGATTGATCTAGCCTTTGCTTCAGGCCATTTGTACTGTTCATGTAGGGCCATGAATTCTGTAATGTATTATTCAATTCTGAACACGTCACCTTCCAATATTTGGAAAGTGGTGAATTCAGTTGATACATCATAGCCTACTTGCGTAGCCCAGCCTTCAGGCATTTGCACAACTACGTTAGTAGGGGCTATATTGCGATTACAATTGCAAGGGATGTTACTTTCGGGTCCTGAACCTCCTGAATTAATGGGCCGATCTCTCTTGTTTAACGTGGGGCTCGGATAGCTGCGAGGGTTTATGGGGATTACATTATCGCTGAACGTTAAACATTGTACTGTAGGCGCCTGCACAGTAACGCTTATTGATTCTAAGGGGGTTGATTCTACTACACACCAGAACCACTAAACTTATCACTTAATAAATTGTCTCCCTTAATTTACTAATTACCCCACTTTGATCAGCTAATTCAGCCTTTAACTTATCAATTTCGCTCTTTTTCTTATCGATTTCGCTTTGGAGATCCCTTTCATTGTCTGGTTTAGCCACCTTGGCCACCACAACATCCGGTTCTTCAGTAACTTCAGGAGCCGCTGTCTGTGCAACTGGAGATTTGAACTGAACCTCACTATCATCCTCTGGAGAAGGCATTACAGTATCTCCCATTACAAAAAAAATTGAATTTAAAACTAATAAAATAAATGATTTCTATCTTCTTAATCTACAATCTATGCTCAAAAATTATAAAATCGTATATATAGTTTTATATTTTCAAAAGTGAGAATGTTTGTGTGTGTATGTGAAGCGTCCATACTGAAATGACCTTAAAATTCGTTTCTGCAGACCTACATTAAAAGAACATAAAAATGGCGTCTATAAAATTTTAATGTAACGTAGAATAAAAAATATTAATATTTATGTGGACGCCACTTCGGAATCTCTCTGAAGAATTTAATTCATAAAACTGACTTATTAACCACTTAACCAATTAACCTGAACAAAAACGTTTTTTTTTTAAAAAATAACATTATCCCGAATATAAACGTCTATCAGCATTATTAAGCTAACAATTGAAATTTTTTTTTTTTAAAAATCATGAAATGAAGTGAAAGTAATAATTTATTGAATATTAATTTAAAATAATGCTTATATTTGTTAAATCTTTACTAAAAACGAGATAGTTTCAGATATAACAGAAAACAAACTTTTTTAATACTAACTTGTAATAAATTACACAGCCATTAGAATAATCCAAACATACAGTACATAAAACTTATTGTTCTAAAACAAAACAATGAATATCTTGTACAGTATATACAGCAACTGGATGCAATCTTATTTCAAGGTTGAATTTCAAACTTATTTTGCGTTTTATTTTAACCCTTTATTTACCATATTGATAAGATATCTTTGAATTTTTAAAAATTTATTTATTAGATATAAATTATAGACATAATATATTTATTTACAATGTACTAATTATACAATAATATTTATTACAATTTTTTATACAAATCGGCAAGTTTATATGTAACATTGTAACAAATAAAAAATGATTATTTTTATTACCATACTGTTATAATCAAGAGTTATAACAAGTCAATAAGCAATAAGGAAACTTGATCAAATGTTTTAAAAATAAAATCATTTATTTGAATCAATCTAAAAGATGTTATTTCTTATATGTCATTATANTATTATACATTCACTTTTTTATTTTTACCGTGCTTTGAACCAGGTCTCTGGAGTCACCAAGTTCTTAACCAGATCCTAACCCTATCTATCACAGACTGGTCAATGGTCAAAACATTTGACCAATGTACCAGATAGTCAATGACATGTTTTTACTTTGTTTTTATAATATAGTTTGTAACTATTTTGAAGGAAATAAATGTGTTTATTTTTATTTATAAAAAAACGAGTTAATTAGGGCAATATTCTTTAGAAAAATAATTCCTGTACAGTGACTTAAAAAAAAAAATCTATAAATGTCATTTTTATTTTTAGAAATATAAAAATATTAAGAAAACACACATATTTTGGACATATTTTTTCAAAATAAATGGTTGGTTAAGTGGTTAAAGTTTAAAAAATTAAATTTGAACCAGAAGATAATACAATAATTATCCTACCGTGCTAGCCAAATTTTGTCCTCTGTCAGATACTTGAACATGATAGCTTCGCCGAGCTGCATAGTCTATCTCATAAGGCTTCCCTCCTCCCAATTGTGCCTTATTCTATCTAGAGACAGACTATATTTCGATCAGAAACTCTAAATTGAGTCTCGGTTAACATCATTCTCGGGTTAGCGTGATTGACGTCAACCCAGACGGGGGCTGCTTTAACTTATGCCACTCACAAGACCGCATATATATTACTAATAACAATTGTATATTATCTATAATTAGGCAAATCGTATAAGCCCGGCGACCACACCTTTGGTTTCAATTGAGGAAATACTGGCTTCCGCCGACCGCCTTTGGATACTAGCCAAAAATGCAATCCTAACTTGGAAATGTCTCTAATACTCCCCCACATCCATGTAGGGGTACGTTGCGCAAACGAGGCACGAATGGGCCTACAAGGCATGCTATTACAGGTCAAGGAGACATATTCCGGGGATAATTACCAAATAAATGCCATAGTTTTATCATTAGTCCTTAAATACGCTTACATATAAATGCCCAAATTAGAATAACTAATTGTATCATTCATATGCAAGCCTTTGTATAGAGAGGCTACCCCAAAATTATAACATTTATTGAATAGGAGTCGGTTGGTGCCAATTTTATCAAAAGCTCTTAAAGGGTCTTGAAACCAGCACAAACCAACGAAATTCAATAGGAAAACTAGCTAACCTAGCCTAAATATACTGTTTAATTGAAAAATTCTTGGTCTTCTAAAATATGGTAAAATTTTGAAATAGGTTTTCTAGACTCGAAGACCTGGTCGCTCTCTGCCTCGAATCGAACACTGCATGACTTTTTATACCACACTGGTTGCCAGAGGTGAATTTAGAATGTTGACAATTTTCATAGGTCTCTAAGTCGGCAACTCTTGTTATTATGCAGATGAAGATGTTGTAAATACAGTAGAGCGCCGTGTGAGAAGAGCTGTAACTAGGATGAAAGATTTCTTCAAGATAACTAAGCAGGTTACCATGGAAACATAGCTTTAACCTGAAATTTCAAAGCTTAATTGAGTGACTGACCAGAATTTGTAATAACTTAGTTAATACGATACTTTTGGAATCTTTCTGGTTACTTTATCAGCCAATTCTCTGTGCTTCACCAGTAGAGGAAGGGGATTTATTGTAGGCCCACCTGAGAAAAGTTAGATAAAGATAGAAAAAAATTTGACAAACTTTTATAACATTTCGAATCTACTGCTTAAGTTTGTCGACAGATTACCTAAAATTAAAGTGTAAAGTGGATGTTAGTACTACAAGTCTCAGACAGCTAGCCTATCCAAAACATTTGTTGATGGTAAAAGTTAAATGTGGTCTTTTTCGATGGTAAATCCATCAAAGTTGTTCTTTTTGGATGTTAAATCCATCAAACTGTTTTTTTAGGTAGACAGTATAAGTATCTAAATTTAGTTGTATAGTTATTGTGGGGTTGTAAATTCAAGTAATGTTTTTAATGAATTTTAATNGTAGACAGTATAAGTATCTAAATTTAGTTGTATAGTTATTGTGGGGTTGTAAATTCAAGTAATGTTTTTAATGAATTTTAATCAAAAAAAATAAATTGTTTTGTTCCTTTTGGCAGTAGCAACAAGTGAGGTACAAATTTTATGATGTATAAACAGTCAGACCAATTGGCTTGAAATCATGTATACAAAAAA
Source organism: Euperipatoides rowelli (assembly GCA_003024985.2). Lineage (NCBI taxonomy): Eukaryota > Metazoa > Onychophora > Udeonychophora > Euonychophora > Peripatopsidae > Euperipatoides > Euperipatoides rowelli. The sequence goes on from PXIH01S0054116.1 coordinate 10,886, forward strand.
AAGGGTGGATTTCTAACTTTGCCAAAACTTTAATAAAAAAAAAAAAAATTTCTTTGTTCATTTACTCATAGAATAAACTGATAAGCAAAATTACAACAGGCTAACAGTTATTAGTCTACAGTAATAGAAGTATAGTTTATTAATAATACAGTAAAGTAATTTTTCATCCCAAAGATAGAGTTATGTCATTTACCCCATATTTTTTTGTAAATGCCAGAATAAATCT
>PXIH01S0054127.1:0-11294 GCA_003024985.2 Euperipatoides rowelli
GAAGCTATCATAATAAGAAACAGAAGGAGGAAAGAAAAGTAAACAATGTTTAAAATAAAAAATAAATACAGTAAATTAATGTTTTTTGTTTTTTTTTTCCTTTTTTTCTTAAGGAGGCATGGCCTCCTATGCCTCCTCTTTAAAATGGCCACTGCTTATGATGGTCACCCATAACTATTTCAACACTGATTAACCCATCCATCCTAAATGCTGATTACCCTTCTCATTCACACTCTGTTTTTTTTTATAATACTTGCTTGCTCCACTAAACAAGTATTTATGTTATGGTATTCAGTAGATACCTGAATGCTGTTTTCCCTTCTCACTAAATGTTTTCTAAGAGAAGCTGTGGACTGGTAATCAAGCAATTAGGGGACTTACGAGAGTGAAGAAAATTCATATGATCATGTTTTAGTCTTTGTTTATATTTCATTGTCATCTCTTATCGACTTGTATAAAGTATAGTATTAAGTAGAAGTGTTTGAGTTTGGTCATACTGTACATAATTTGACTATCCAATTGTTTGATTTGATTTTGTAACATTTAATTCATTGGTAAGATGTAAGGATTTTGTGATCATGCAGTTTGGTGTATTTCCAAATACTACATTTGAATCACTGATTTTTATTTCAGAGTTTTAAAAAAAAACTTAATGAAATGATGGTCAAATTTGGTGCACATTCAAATATTGGTCTAATATNCCCCCCCCCCCCCCACACACACACGCACACATTTTTGCTGGTGGTGAATTTCGTGACTGGTACTATTTTTATGTCACTAAACTAAAGTTTCTCATAATGAAATTTCTTAAATTTTCTTCAATTTTATAGATAACTTGAAAAATATTTCTGAATTCGTTTATACCTATTGGAAGTAAACGTTTCCCAATGATACTCTTTTATTTTTTCTATATTATCTAAAGTAATATGGCTTCATATATTAATCATTGGTTAAAAGTAAAAGAGGGACTTTACTCCTTGTTCAAGCAGAATAAAACAACTGTTTGTATTAGTTTTTTTTTAAATTATAAGCTCTTTAAAATTACAGTATATCTGCTATTTATCATTTCTTTGCATTTTCTATTGTGTAGGCAGTAAATGTCTTAAAATATAAGAAAATATAAAGGTTCAGTTTTATGAGTATTTGTTCACTCGCCTTCTCCCTCTTATTTTTGTCTTTTAGAATTTTTAAAGCACTTTTTTTAATTTGATTTTTTTTTGCTGGAGATTGGAATAGTTAGCATTTCTATTCTGTCCATTTTAAAGATTGATTTGAGAAAAAATACCATGTTTAAAATTTTGTTCTTTATATTAATACCAGCAGATATGCCCAGAGCATTTTTTGTTTTAAGTAAAAGGCTAAATGCCCACCTGCATATGCAGTATCTGAATATGTTTGGAATGTGCCTGAGTCAGCTTTTAAGCCATTCAAAGAGATTTCAAATGAGAAATGTTAGTTTCCATTTTGCAAATTATGGACAAATTTTGTTCAAATGAAATCAATACCAAATATTATAAATTTATAATTATTATTTATTGACTAAATAGAGTAGATTTGTTGATTTAATTTGATGTGTTTGAGATTTCCCTCCCCTCCCCATGGCATTGTTTGAATTGAACATCTTTAAAGGTTGTCACTTGGAGAGATATTCGCAGCCAAATATCTGATATTCGGCTGAATTGAATATTCATTTCATCTCTTCTCTCCATTTCCATTCTCAACCCTATAGTTATAACTTTACAAAAGCCTAATTTAATAATAAATTAAAATATATTTACAATATTTTTTCTATACAGCAGTTAAATATAAAATTGCTAGATTTTTTTTAATGCTTTATTAAAGAACACGTTAGTTATATAAATTTAAAAAACAAAACAAATATCCAGTCATTGAACAGCATCAACAGTGCTACTTAACAGTGGATATTTGTTATGCAGTCTAAACCTAATCAGAACTCGGGCATCTGACTTTATTATTAGTGAATTTTTCATATCTTGACGAATCATTTATCCTCACAGGTCTAGTGGGGTAGATACTTTTCTACTTAATGTGTGTTGCCAATTCTTTTTTCAATTTTGTCAATTTAGTTTATTTTGCCAAAAAAAATATATGTTTAATTTATCAAATTTTCTTATTTTAAAAAGTGTTAAAATCTCAGTTTTACACAATGTTAGAAAAGACTGATTATGGCATCTATTACATCATCTTAAACACAAATCAGAACAAACACCAGATGTTTCTTTGATGTGTGTTTAAAAAGATGTAACGAATTCCAAATAGTAACATCATTAGTTTCATCCTTCTGTATGGTTATTCTATAAACTGACCTTGGTAGAAATGATTTTTTTACTTTACTGTAGAAAAGTAGCCTATGAAAGCATTCAGATTGTCAACCTATATTATGGATTGGTGTCATGCTGATGATATTCACTTTTTAGCAACTTCAAAAATTTGCATGATTTCATATACTTGTCTACCATAAATTAGAGAAGTAAAAAATCATTTATGCCAGTCCAGTTTGTAGGACAGCCATTATGAATGCAAGACTCAATTCTAGATGAAACTTGTAAAAAAATGTCAATATGGTTTATATAAAGATTTGTCCAAGATATTTGACACAAAATTTTCCAAGGATTCCAAAAATATTGCTCAATACTAAATTCTAATCTTCCATCCTACCCCCCCCCCTCTCCTATTTGTTATGGATCATGTGGTATGTGGTGTTAGTTTAACTCAAGAACATGTGATCCAGGCTAAACTAAACTAACTTAATATACACTGGCATTGCTAATGCTTAGAAGCAGATTGTGTGTGATTTGTTAGCAAATTGCTCTAAGGATTAAAAAAAAATGTTTGAGGAATAAGGATTTCCAAAATTTTACAAAATAGAGGTCTAATTTAAGTATTGAACTGAAGCCTAGTGCAGATATAGAGCTACTGGAGAAGTCTAGTATAGATACAGAGCTATTGAAAAAGTCTAATACAGTAAAACCTGTCTTGAGAGACCACCCCTTCTGCCATGAAATAGCAGTCTCTCAAAACAGGTGGTCTCTCAAAAGAAAATCTGTCTTGAGAGACCAACGCGTCTGCTATAAAATAATGGTCTTTCAAAGGAGTTGATTTCTAAAATAAACTTCATGTTTTTTTCAACTAACAGTGCTCTCTCTCAAATATCCCAATACTGTATTGAAATACAGTGCAATTATATATTTTTAGGCATTTACACATTTGTTTAAATTTGCTTTTTTTTTTATTAATTTGTCTGTGAATAAAAAAAAAAGCACACTTTCTACAACTCATGGTCTTACAAAAAAGGCTGAATTCAATGCTTGGAATTTAAAAAGGCTGGCCTCTGGTCACGTTAGACAGGTGGTCTTTAATAAGAGGTCATTTGTGTGAAAAATTGATTGGTGCAAAGAAATTGTGGTCTTTAAAGGCAGGTGGTCTCTCATAGCAGGAGTCTCTCAAGAGAGGTTTTACTGTATACCTATATGTAAAGTGTAATGAAAAAATTGGTGTAGATATAGAGCTACTGATAGTCTAGTGTAGGTACAGAGCTACTGGATAAGTCTAATGTAGGTACAGACTACAGAGCTATGGATAAGTCTAGTGTAGGTACTGAGCTACTGATATGTCTAGTGTAGATACAGAGCTACTGATTTAAGTCTAGTGTAGGTACAGAGCTACTGGATAAATTGTGTGTAGGTACAGAGCTACTGGATAGGTAGAGTACTTAGGTACAGAACTACTGGATAAAATGTGTGTAGGTACATAGTTACTGGATAAGTCAAATACATAGGTACAGAGCTACTGGATGAGTCTAGTGTAGGTATAGAGCTACTAAATAAGTATAGTGTAGGTACAGAGCTACTGGATAAGTGTAGTGTAAGAACACAGCTGTTAAATTTGGGTGGATACAAATCTACTCATTTTCAGCACTTTATATTTTTAAAAATGCTTATATTTTCATTTTATAACTCTTGGTCCTTAGAAGTTAGAGCCACCAAACATTTCAGCATTTGGTTCATTCTCTAATAGTTACAGAAATGGTATGATTTTCAATTTTAATTAGTCTGTCAATATTTGTCTTTGAATTTTTTTTTTTAAAAAAAGCTCTTAAATATTTGTGGCAACTCTAAGCTTAACTTATTAAATTTAGACTATATCTGTGAGTTAATAGAATTTTGGAATTTTTAAAATTCTAATTTTTTAAATCGTTCTAAAGTAAAGCTTTTTAATAGGAGCCATTTATCATGTAGCCTATGGCAGCTTACTTCTTTAAGCAAATTTTTTTTTTTTTTAAATTATACATCCTAATTCTTGAAAATAATTTTCAAATTATTTAGAATTTTAGATGAGTTTATTTAAGCTATAGTGATAAATATGCAAGAAAATTACAGTAATTAGTAGGATCTTTGGTAATATTTAACTATTGTTCTTCTTGTAGAGAATTTAGAATATAACTGGAATGAGGTTGTTATCTACTGCTTGTTATCCTGTACTAAAATAATCACAAAACTTGTTTATTCCCACTTTTGTTGCATTATTAATATGTGGTTGGATTTTTCTGCTGCTTATTAGTGTGAATTTAAAATAAACGAACCATCTCCTTTTAACATGCTTTAATATTGCAAAATTTTAATTTTAACAAATTATGCTAAAACTGTATAATATTTTTAATCTGAGATATACTTAAATTTAATTTGAGATTGTCTAATTTAAATGTTAGGATAAACGATATCAATGGGATTTTGTTCCTAAGAAAATGATGTAGGAAAGTTAAAAATCATACTTAAATTAATTTGAAATATTTTAAATCTTTTAAATTCCATTTAAACTGGTTTAGATTTTTTTGAAAAATAAAATGCTACATGCTTCCAATTCATTTTATAATTGAAAAATTTAACTTGACTAAAATGTTAAAAATAACAAGAATTGTGTAAAATTTGGGTTGAATGTTTGCTGATTTTAAAATCACTATCATAAGAGAATTTCTTTCTTGCTTGACCTGTAAAAAAAATATTTTTAACGAATTATTTTTATACTTTTTAAAATAATATTAAAACATCTTAAATAGTCAAAAGTATAATTTACATTTATTTAGCAGTTATGTTGTGTTTCTTTCAGGCATACCTCCTGGGGGGGGGGGGGCTTANNCCCCCCCCCTTCCCGGAAACAAACCAACTGCTCCCTGGGGGAAAATCAGATAAATAAAAAATGATAAAATCAAACTAAAACTCAACAACAAAACTTCCACTCAACTAAAAAACAGGTTATCAAATCAGGCAGAAAGTCAACAAAACGTCCAGACAACCAAAAAAAAAAAGCTTATCAAAACAGGCAAAACGTCCAGACAATAATAAAAAAAAAAGCTTATTTTTAAAAAAATTAATACAGTAAATATATAAAGCCGCCCCTCCGTACCTATGAAATGCACCCCTGGAGAAAATTGTCTAAAAGAAACACTGGTTATGTTGAGATAAATTTGGGATTTACTAGTTTGAAACTCTTTTTTATTATACCGTACTGTAAATTAACAAACTTGATGTCGATGTGAAATTTTTACTTAATATATAGCCTATGTCTAATTCTTTGTAAAAATTATTATGGATACGAGAAAGCCTTGACTTTCTAACAGTAAATCCATTAAAAAAAAAACAAGGATGAAAATCTTAAAAGAAATATGTTTTCAATTTTCAAAGTTATGCCCTTAATTATTATGTCTTACAGTAAAACAAAAGACTTAGAAATACTACACAAAATTCATTGTTCTCAATCCCTATAGAACAAGTTGAAGATATGAAAAATCTGTAATATTATTGTAAAGGTTTTAAATAATCAGATTTATAGATTATATGATAAATATTTTTTCCTGCTTTAAGCTATGACAAAATTGATCCTATTAACTTAATCATGTGACTTTCTTTGACATCATGGATAGGCTCTACAGTAAATTTATTTATAATACAAGAGAAAATCATTTCAATAATTGTTTCTTTCAGCAATCAACTTCTGAGAATAATTAAAAATAACATTGATATTTATTACATTTAGGCTACTTAATTTAGAAAATCTAACAATACCTGTATATTGAGGGGAAGCCTCCTCTTAAAAAAAAAAATTTGGTAAGGTATTTGTGTAAACCAGTGTTTTTCAGAATTTTTTGGTTTCAGGACCTCTTTACAATCTTCAAACATTATTGAGGATCCCAAAGAGATTAGTTTCTGTGTGTTATATCCATCAGTATAAACTGTATTAGAAATTAAAACAGAAAATTTTCAAATCATGAATATTTTTTTATGAAAAATAACTTTTCCAAAATAAAACTAGAAAATGTACATATTTAAACCTTGAACTTACTAGGCTACCTTAGATAATCTATATATTAATACGTGAAGGGAAAACTTTGGATCCCTTTTTAAGCATATTGCGTGCATGGAGGTGTGTGAGATTTGGCAGAGTTAAAGTTTTTATGGAGAGGGAGTGCAATAATTTATTTTCGATAATTTGTGTAATACTTATTTGTATCATATGTTTTAGTTATATAAGAATAAACCTATAATAATAATAATAATAATAGCTAAAAATTTATATATAAAATTAAAACATTCATTGTTTAGCGTTGTGGCGGCTTTTTAATTAAAACATTCATTGTTTAGCGTTGTGGCGGCTTTTTACAAAGGAAATTTTCTTATTGGTCGAATTTCGACCAACACTGGATTACTAGTTCATATAATTACGGCACAAGAATATACGCAAGCACATATTTTTACTATTAGCTCAAATGGATGATGTCATCATGTTATGTAGCCTCTGGAATACTCCACTGAAAACACTCATGACAGAATGAGAGTGAAAAAAGCAATCATTTTGGTATTATTATGAAAATAGTTTTGGCCTCTCGGAACCATGGAAGAGTTCTGGAAACATCTGGGGTACGGGAACCACACTTGAGATCTGCTGATGTAGATTAGAAATATATTCATGGATTTCTCGACATGAAATTCATAGTAAAACTCAATAAATAAAATTTCATTCCACAATGTTAATACGGTAATATATAATTTATTAATTTTTTTTTAAGAATAACGGGTAATTATAAATTCATATATCATTCAATTGTTTCATACACAATAATTGGATATATATAAAATACTGAAAGAGAATGAAATATTTTCTCAAAACAATTTTTTTATATTTTAAAATATCACTACCGGTATTTGATATTTAATGCAGATTTGTGAAATCAAGTATCATAAGGTAGTTGTATGTATTTAAATATTTTTGTAACTTAGTTATTTGTGATAAACTATTGATTTTGTCAGTGCCTTATTTAACCCAGAACAGTTTTCAATACCTTGTGAAAACAATCATTTGTTTACAAATTACAGAAAGTATACCATGATAATTAAGTTACATCTGTTCTGACATTTTATCTAGCTTTTTTTTTCACTTAGTAGCTAAGCATTAAATTGAATTAATCTCTTCAAGGTTCAATATTTCATTACCCTCGCATGTTATCTTTTTTATACTGTCTCTCTTGATTACAGCTAATTTTCAACATTTTAAAATATTAGCAAAATAACTTGGTTTCATTTTATTTAAAGAAATTTTAAAACCAATTTTTTTTTCATAAAGTAGAATTAAAAAAAAAACAGCTTTATATGTGTTTTTTTATTTATTTTTATTATCTTTCATCATATTGGATTTTGAGTGATATCAACTCTAGCGGTATGTGCAAAAGCAGGCCTACACTGTAAGGATTTGCATTTTTTTATTTTTGAAATAGAAATGCTATTCTTTGAAAATAAAATTTAAGAAAGGTTTTTTTTTGTTAGATTTTTTTTTTCATTAGTGTTTATGTATGGATAAAAATGTAATTTAAAGGATTTTTGGTTCAATGACGAATGAAACCACAAAACAATATTTTAGGCACATTTTGCATTATGAAAAGAGTTGTGGATAATGTTGCTAAATTTTTTTAATTCAAAATTTATAGTCAAACCTGATTTTTTAAAAACCCTAGATCAGAAATAAATAATAGATGGAGTATGATGTCATATTTTTCTGAAGCAAAGATGACTCANCGCTTTAACACACAATTTTGGCAACCTGGGCTTAAGATTACATAGGTTAGCATTGCAGACTGTCTGTTTCTGTGTATTTATTTATTTATTTTTCCAGTTTTCTTTTTAACCTTCACACAAGATGATCTTGCATGTCATTGTTACAGAATAAAGAAATAGATTAAATACAATCAATAAATTACTTAGATCATAAATATCGTACTGTACTTAGATCATAGGAGGTACAGTAGGCTAGTTANTCAATATGACTGTGTTCGTCTATTGTTACGTTTAATTAATCTATTTAGGTCTAATTAGTTTCTAAATGTTTCAATCCTCATGATAAATATAATTTTAATAATAATGTAGCCTAACTAGAAATTAGCATTGGCTATAAGTTTTAATTTACATCATAATATTGCACTGCAATGAAAATATTACCGTAACAGTTTATTCTAGCTTTGTTCGATTTTCTTTTTTACATGTCGCATAAATAATTTTTTTTTTATCTTAGCCTATTGTAAGAGTTTGTTTTGTCTATTCTCTAATGAAATAGCAGCATTTGCTCCCATCCTCTTGCTTTTATCTTAGAGCCAACCTCTTTTCTCTATAGTTCATTGGGCTGATGTTATTTATTCAATATAATATTGTTTTTAAAGTTTTTTTGTATATAATTTTGTCTTGAAGTTTATTATGTTTCATTTAACTTAAGGTTTTATATAATTGGATTGAGCCTTTTCTATCTGTTCTCTAACTTCATGTTACTTAGTTTAACCATTTTGAGATTATGATTACAAAAGGCTTCAGTTTGATAATATTTTAACCATTTCTGGCCTGATGGTTGTATTGGACTACTATTTTTGTTGTCATATTGGAGATTCAACAAATGGCCACATTTTTTTCACTATATTTTGATAACTATTTTTTAAATATTATTCAGCTGTAAAATTACAAAATATTATTTCTCAATACAAAATATTCTTTTTTTTTATTACTGATATATTGTTTATATTAAATATATGGATTTAAAGTGGGTTAGGTGTACTTGACTGAAGAATAGCCCATATACAATATATACCTTTAAAGCAATTAGACATGAATTAAAGAAAATGATCAAAAGTTGTAGTAAATCTTTATTTTTAGAGTACTTAGGTTTCCAAGAAATATACAGTCAATAGATAGGATAGAGTAGGATATAATAGCCAGGAAAGTGCACTCACACCGTCATTTTAAATTCTGGTGCGAGATTTTTTTTGGGGTCTTAAGGGTTTAATTTCATAAACTAATGCTATAGAGTTGCAAACATAAAAGTAGACTATCATTTTAAATGCATTATAACAGCCGTTAATGTGTGCAATATAACTTAATTGCTAAAACATAAAAGTCTCATTCCTATGTTACAATGTTATAAAAAAGGTTTTATGCAACGATAAAACAAAACCATTAGGTGTTTGTTTTCTAACTAAAATATACAAGATGGCTAATAAACTATGCATTAAAACATAATTAAAGTAACCATGTATACTGTACTTACTATCTAATTTTTATTGCTAAAACATACAATCGAGCAAAAAAAAAAAAGGCTCATAAAATATTGTTAAAACCATCAACGCTAAAAAAAACAAAAACTCATGATTGTTTTCAAACTAAAACAAAACAAGTGGGCTCATAATTTCATAAACTAGTGTAGCCTACTATAAAAAGTTGAAATTTCCATAATGCCCTTTTGGCATTGTGTGGATGGTTTAACAATAAATAATACTCTATACCAACATAACTAGAAATAATCAAATTAAAAACTAAAATAAATTTCATTAAGATATATATATATATAGGCCTACCTTATAATAAAATCTTTCGGTCTTAAATGCGTTAGATGAAAATAAAAATGAATGTATGAATGTAACATACTTTGTCATGCCCTTTTTCTTTTTTGTCTACATTCCTGGTTGCCGTGGGATTCCAAAAATAATTTAAATAAAAATAGTAGCAATTGCAGTAGATTTTAAGTACAGAGTTTGCTCATTCAGACCATGATTTTTTTCTTATTAAGGTCTGGGTCTTAAAATTTTTATTTTTCAAAATGTTTCCTACAAAGTTAAATAGGCAGTTTTTTACAATTATCGAAGCAGTCTGAATTGCTGTGTCCATTTTACTATCTGGGTGAAAGTGTAAGCGTAACGCTGAAACCACAACTTGGTTCCGTTACAATAACATTATAAGCCACATATGTTCTCTCCATAATAAAAAAATTAAGAAAATGCAAGGAAAAACCCAACAGGTCCGTCGATCACAGTTTGAATCCGGGGAAGGTATTTTCCCGGATTAGATATAAAGTCTTAATGGTTTTTTCATCATTTTTCTCTGCTGTGGGAGATAGCCTACAAGTTCTTGCTGAATGCACAAGGAAGAAATTAAGAATGTAATATTCCATATATTGTGTAATTATAGATAATAAAGGTTGTTGTTTACCCCGTTAATGGGAAACATCTTTTTTTTTTTAAAAAAAAAAATTAAGGGAAAATTATTAAAAAGACAAATAAATATCTTAGGAAGAAATGTTGACTAAAATGGATGATATAGCTCATGGATGGCAAATAGGTAGCACGCATTCCAAAGATGGCACCTTAGAGATTTTTGACGGCAAGCCTAGGAATTGAATTTATCATAGAAATTTTATCATATAAAATATATTGTCATTCCACGTAAAATCATCAAATTTCAGAATAAATGGTTGCTTGACTATTTTACTATTTTTTTGTATTTTCATCATAGTTAGTACATTAGTGAGTAGACCAAAACAATTATTTTTTTAATCTGCTGCCATTTTTGATCTAGAAGTAGGCCTATATATTTTTTTTCTTCAAAACTTTAAGTAGACTAATAACATCGGTTGACTATTTTTCTTAACAATAACGTAATGAAGTTATGACTAGCGTCTGTATCCCAGATATGCATTTACCCCCAGTGAGATTTTATCCTTTGGCTACATCAAATTGACGACAGCTCGTGGGTTTTTTTAAACAACGTAGAAACTTGCAAATTTTTATATGTTTCAGTTTAAATTTTCCAAATTGATTAATTAAACAAATATTTTTAGGTAAAACAAAACATAAATCAATTTAAAGTGGTTTATCAATGATTTTTTTTTAATTGATTTATGTTTAGTTTTACTTAAAAATATTTGTTTAATTAATCAATTTGGAAAATTTAAACTGAAACATATAA
>PXIH01S0054151.1:1627-12113 GCA_003024985.2 Euperipatoides rowelli
TTATTTTTTTTGTTTGTTGACAACATTTATTTATTTCTATGCTTTCTCGCGGAACCCCTAATGAAGTGCGGAGGAACCCTAGGGTTCCGCGGAACCCTGGTTGAGAATCACTGCTCTAGGAGTACAAAAGTAAAATTGAACTTATTTCACTGTTAACTAAACTAAACTAAATAATTTTCTGATTGTGGACATTATACGATCACATTGGGTAAATGTTGTTTCCAAACAATTAATGCTTTCCTTGCATAAACCATTTGTCAAGGCATAGTCCAAGCTGATGCCGACATTCCAGTTATTCAATTTTTGTGGTATCAAAAATAGAAGTCAAAGAAGGGGAACAGAATATTTAGAGCCATCTACAGTAGTGAACCAGCCGTATATGGTGATTTCTAACATTGAATCGATCTAGGATTTTTTATGAATCGAAATGAAGTGACACCGATCGGTTAAGAACTTTCCATTATTGATTTTATACAATTAATTTCACCTGTTATCTTAAGAACAAATATTTTTTTTATGAATATAATTTTTATAAAGAGCGGCAGCCCTAGTTGAGGTAGCATACCACAATGTTTGATGAATCAAGTGTTTGTGACGTCGGTGATTAGTTGCAATTTTATTCTTGAAAGAGGACATCTCAAAAAGTAGAGGCCTAGTCTACTTCTACAATTTATCTAAGAATTCACTTTCAAATCAAATTTCTATAAAGAATATTTGATACACCAGAGAGTATTTATTGCAGGAGTTCAATTCTTTGAATCTTCAGAGTATTTATCACCAGTTAGTGCTCACCTTTAGGCAAAAAAATTCAACCAATAGTTACAATAAAAAAAACAGTTTTGAAAAGAAGTAAACTGTGTAAAAATATTAGGGGTGTGGATTTAGGAGGACTTGAGACTATGCAGTCCAAAAGACAAATAAATCCATGTTCATATTATATAAATTTAAACGACTTAATGCATATATTTACAATATGAAGATGGCATACTTCACATATCAGACCCTTATTGGAATATTGTGCTCCAGTTTCGATCCCCCGTTCCCCCCTTTCCCACCGTCTCTTACCATGGCCAAATTAATTCAGTGGAATATGTTCAGAAGAGATCTAGAATAATACCAGGTCAAAAATATGTAAATTATGATTCTGTCTTAATACAATTAAATCTCCAATCCTTAACAGATAGACGAATTAAGCCATCAGTGATTTTGTTCAGTCATTGTATGCCAGCTTCCCACAATTCCTACCTCTAAAACAAGGTATTGCATCTGGAAGGATTTATAGAAACTCAATAAATCTGTCCTCCCTCAATACAGAACTAAAAGATTCTACAAATCTACCATTAATCAATTCAATAAGAGTTCTAATTTCTAATTAACATTAAAAAAAAAAAAAAAAAATCTCATTTAATTTAATATTTTAATCCTGTAATTATATCTGAAAGGGCCAAGGATGCAGTTTATATAATTAGTAATGTAAAAATTTGTGTGTAAATAAATTTTTTTTTTTTTATTTTCTTCCCACTAAAAACAATTCTCCTGAAAGAATCCAGGTTGTCTATTTTCTTGGGTATAATTAAGTGTAGCAATTACTTGACACTTTCAAGATTTTTATTACCAGCAGAGATGTAATAACTGTCTAGTTTACAGGCTTGTAAAATTTATTTGTCATTTCTAAAGCTCAAGCTATGGAATACAAATAAAACCCAGAAAATAGAAACTTTCTAAGAAATAGTGAAGCTTCATATATATAAAGTATATATATTATATATAGATATATTTCTTTAAACTAAAAAAATGTTGTAGAAATTTATTTGGTATGCTATAAATCATTTTCCTTTAGGAAAACTGTGTAATAATTATTCTAAAGCTTAAAACTTGATAAAAAGAACAAGTTTGTTAGTCTCTGATGGCTTGATGAATCTCTATGAATACAACTCTTCTGTGTGCTGTAGGCTCATACAGCTAAACAGAATAAATTCATGATGAGGCCTTTTCTTCATAGCCAACATTGGTATTTTGGAGCATACTTATGAGCCAATGGAAGAAGTAAAGGCAAAGAGTGAAAAGATGACCCAAACATAAATCTGGGTCATCTCTGACAGATATCAACTGTTACAATTACAGAACAACTTGAGACTTTTATTATACAGTAGTTGAGATTGTAAAAACTGTCTAGTTTACAGGCTGGTAAAATTTATTCTTAAAGCTCAAGTTTATAGAATACAAAATAAAACCTCAGAAAGATAGAGTAGAAAGAAACTCCAAAAGTATTGTAATTTGAAGACAATTTATACCTAGCAATTTTGTTGAAGTTGATCTGAAAATTGTGAAAAAAAAACAAAAAACTATGGGAACAAAAAAAAAAAAATTATACCTAATTTAAAATGAATTACAAACATCCATATTTGTTTAATTTTTATAAAGAAGGTATTTGATTTCTACAACAATGGCTTCCACTTTATAATTTTTTTTTTTTTTTTTGAGTCATCAAATATCTCAAATTGTATCTTATAATTTTACTTTTTTTTTAATCCAAATGTTATTAAAATTTAGAATGGGGATAAAAAATATTTAGAATAGACAATTTTGTCTGTCATTTCAGAGCATGAAGAAGAAGAGATGTATCAATGAGTTACTATACTAACAACATTCGGATTAACCCTTTAGCACATACAATATTTGTGCTGTCACACTTTTCCAAGTGTGATATAGAGTATAGACATATTGAGTGATCGTGCAGATGGCAGAATTGAAATTTTCAATCATTCATACTTAGAAACTTCTTTGTGCCTTATGTGAGATTTCACCGAAAAGCAAAACCACATTATGGTAATGTAATGCTCCTCTTTCAAATATATATTTTCCTCCTCATACAGAAAACCATTCCAACTGAGCAAGAAGATTAATTAGATTAAGCAATATATGGAAATGACCGTGATTTTAACTTCATTTTTTCCTAAGTAGCATTCAACATGGAGGCTTTAGACTTCCATTGTTTCTTCAATATGAAACTGTCACTTAAAGTGCCCATAAACAAAATTTATCTGCAGACTTGGTCTGCAAATAAATCATTGATGAGGTTTGACAGACGTGGTCTGAAGAAACTCGGATAAAATCTTTTTTTTGCTGCCGAAATTATTTAAAAATACGTCAAAACCTATCGTTATATCACCTTATCTAAATTAATTTAAAATAGATATTAACATTCCATAACTATTTTTATCATTTAAAATGTTATTTAATATTTAATTTTCTAATTTGTTGTTTAACTTTTGTATTATATTTTTTTTTTACTTGAAGATCACGATTTTTAATAACAAAATACTGTACTATAATAAATACACAACACTGTATATTTTTATTTGAGAATCGACCCTATTTGCCTTGCTTACAGTTATAAAACCATAAATAGCAGCTTGATCTTTTTAAAAAAAAAATTAGTAGAAATTATGTTTTTGAAAAAGTTAAATGATTTTCTCATAAATAAAATATTGTACAGTATTACTGTATATGTTAAAAACTATTCTGTTGATGGCATATAAAAAAAAGGTTATGTATAGTTTACACATAATTTTACGAAACGAAGACTAAAAAGTACCATAGCTGAAAAAAAATTGTTTACTAACTAAAATAAACGTTTACAAATACAGGAGGTTCTAATGTGAAATAATTTCACTGCTATAACAAAAATCTCATGTACGTAAAGATGGGGAAACAGAATCATGAAGCCCGTACCGTTTAAGATTACTACTATAGCTCATCATAACCTACTGTAGGAAGCAAACAAATATGCATAAATGGCATTGTTGTATTCAAAAATAAATTTAAATGCACACAGAGAATTATCAAGGCATAATAAGCATAATGAGCGTTTGAAAACAATGGTGAAATATAAAGGAAAAAGGATTCCTTGCTTATCCAACGACAGCGTTAGAGAATATTCACGCCCCCGCATCTTCACTTAGCACAACTGTGCACTCTACTAGAAAAAAACAACTAAATGGACATCCTACATTCCGTTACATATGGATGGATTAAATTACTAGTAATGATAACAGCATATGGTTAAGTGAAAGTGGAAGAAAAATGCCATTAACCATTTCTTGTTGGGCTCAAATCTCATAAAGGTGGTGAGATTTGTTACTATCAACATAAACACAGATGGTGTCATCCTTTACTTGTATATGGAATTAATACAACCAACCAAAGATATACAGAATACCCTCGGGTAAGTACGACAAACAAAATTTGTTATAACATCTTTGGGAAATGCACTTTGCATCAAGCAAATGGTTTCTTGTGTAGATCTTTGGTATCACTTTAATGACAAGTGACAAAGCTTTACATTATCAGACATGATATCGCTTCAGACTGGGTTTATAAACAATGTTGAAAGACAACAGACCAGACCACATCATAGCGATTCCATCACAGAAAGGCCCACACACATAACAATTTATCTGTCAAATCTCATTATCAGACAGGGTCTGCAGATAAATCATTGTCAGTATGGGGGTCTTTAACGTTTGTGTTTTAAATCATTTGTCATGGAAAAAAAAAAGTTTTTCCCTGGGCTTTGTTTAACAAAATGGCTAGACTCATTTGCATTTAAAATTTCAATGTATTGCACTATGCAAAGTGTCTTACTCATTAGCATACTATTTTAAAAGACTGCTGACATATTATCTACTTATGATAAATAGGGAATTAAACCTTTCTTTTGAAATTAAATAGTAACATCGAAGGTGATGAGCTGATCTGTGTGCCAGGTATAACAAAATTCCTACACATTTAATTGCAGGTACATTTATTAAATTTGTAGATACCTGTTTCTTTTACTTATATTTAATTTATATAGGCTAACTCCATTGATCGGCCACTAATGAATGTGATATTTTGTATCTATACTGTAATAGATATGAAAGAGATCTTAGCAATTTATTCTATTTCATACCAATTTTGAAAAATAAAATGGCAGAAAGGGGGAGTTTAAAAATTTCAGCCATTCTCATGTCAGACTTTACTTCTAAAATACCTTTAACATGTATTATCTGCAGAAATATTTTTGAAGAAGTATTTATTTATAATTTAAATTATTTATAATTGCCATTGACTGAAATGTGTTCCTAGAGGTACTTATTAAATTACTTCCTTTGCACCAGAATGACCAAATCAGACTGAAAATCACTTTTTTAAAAAAATTGTTTGCACTTAGAACCCATTTTCTTGATGTTCACAAGATAATGGACTTCCAGGATAACAAAAAGCCATTTGGTTCTCTATTACAGTCAACGAACTAGAATACAGTCATTGAAAACACACAATGAGTAGGTGGAATACTTTAGCAACTCAATGTAGGGAAGATTGGAGTGCAGTGGGACATTTTTTTCATTCTGACCTGTTATGATTGCCAATATTTGCAAACTAATATGTTAATTAAACATACCTTATTCCTAAAATATTTTTTAAATAGATTTTTGTCCATTTTTTTCCTGCAAAAATAAATAAATAAATTTTTGAGTAAAATCAAACTGTATCCCATCATACCAAGGCACAGTGGGATTAGGCATTGTGGTATATAGTATAAAAAAATTGGTGTGTAAAAGAACATGAATATTTTTGCGTTTTTTTTAAAGAGTCTGATCTTAAATATGAAATTGTAAGGCCTAATTTTCAAAAAAAAAATAAATAAAAAAATAAACATCCACATNAACTTTTTTTAAAAAAAATTATTAAATTTTCCTTCTAGAATGGACCAATATTTACAACAAATTAAAATTATGTGTTTAAATCAATTAGAAATATTTATTTTTATTTTTTACCCAGACACACTTTCTTCAAAGAGTGACGCTTTGTGAATGGTTTTGTAGTAAAGTAATAGGGCGTTTCTTTGAACTTCTTGTTATTCTAGAACATTCCATATAAAGCATTACCTCATATGGGTGTGTGTAAATTTTCTGTTCTTTATTTAACCACTGAGTTTGAGAAAATCGGCCAAATATTAACGTTACTATAGTCAAATCTCCATGACCTCACATCTATAAGTATTAGGTGATTTTGTAAGCATGATTACGAACATAATACACACACTTTTAAAAATGATTAAGGAATAAATCTAATTGGAACAGGTATGTTATTTATATTAAAACATTTTTTATTTAGTTGTTAATTAAAAAAAAAAAAACTTTCAGAACGGTAGTTGTAAATAAAAATAGATTTAAATTGTGTTATTTAATGAGCTTTGATCCTATTCAAATACATGCAATTTACAGGGTAGGGTTACAATATATATATTTTTTAATATTTAAACATTTTTTAAAGTAATTTAATGATAATAGCAATGTTCTATAATGTATAAAGAATGTTAGGAATTAATAGAGAATTTTTTTTTCACGTAATTTCAGATTTACATAGTATTTTTTACAAAGCAACACTAGCCTGTAAAAAAAAAAAAAAGTTGACGATCACACATGATGGTTCATTTAATCACATTATTTTAATGATTTGTCTATTTATAAAGCATAAAAAATATTTTATAGTAGTATGGTTAATAATAAATAAATATTCGAAAAAAATAGCTTTTAAATCGAGTTAATTTTATTACTATGACCTAATCGAGCTTTTTTTTAAAGTATATTTTTATGACGGTTGGGGTACTTTTTTTTTTAAATAAAAAAATAAACATCCACATGAAAAAAAAATAGTAATGTAATGAATTCAATATTTAAAAACAGTATGTTATTGGCTCTAATAGGATAAGCTATTAACCATTTTTGTAAAAAATAAATAATCAACTAATGACCAATAAGCCTAACAAAACTGAAAACTCATCTTAAGGCCTAGGCCTATTATGTCCAATTGTTCCCCATTAAAAATTGTCCCACTATACCCCAAGAGTAATTTTTATATATAAAAAAATCTCAATTCACAATGTTTGAATAAAAGACTTAAATGTTTAATGCTTTAAGTGTGTTATATAAACTCTAAAGTTAATAATGTGACATAGTCTAAGTAGTAATTTTAAAATTTCGATTTCAAGAATAATTTGGATAAAAATAAAAAGTAACTTCAAATTTGCTCCACATGCTCTAAACATTTAATTCAAAGTCACTTCCACATGCTCAAGTTTGACAAACATATTTTTCTATTCCTCAAAATTTCAATGCTATCATACTGTGCCCTGTGTCCCACTGAGCTCGCTCTTCCTAAACTTTCCTCATAAATGTGGATATAAATTTTATGGGTCAGATTCCGTTATCTACCCACCAATATGGCTGATGGTAGTAAGTTAAAATTATCTAGATTAATGCTCAGCAAAAGGTTATGTTACCTCTAGAATATCCTAGGTTCAGGGTTACGGTAAGGTTAGGACTGTAAAGAAAATATACTAAAATTGCTGAGAAAAAAAATACTAATTCCATACACTAATATGTTTTAGTTGCGTGACTCCTAACGTTAATTATGTTGGTGGGCAGATAACGGAATCTGACTATTTTATGTCCACCGTACTTTACATTTTAAAATTTATTTCGTTGCTAGCTTTGATGGGATATGTACAAAATGTAATCATCATTGAAATTTATAATTTTCTTTGCACTTTAATTCCAGGTTTTAAGGGTTAAAACATACGAAGATATAAAATTTAAGAAAACTATAAATAACTAGACTATTTAATTAGCATCATATCAGAAACCTTAGAGAAAATAAGTTCTTAGTTTTATTATAAATAGAAAAAAATGAAAAAAAAATTGGGTAATTTTTTTTTTTGCCTTTGTTCTCTGGAGACAAATGTTTAAAAAAAATGCTCTCGATAAATTTCCATTATTGAAATTAGTCTCTGTGGATACAAATTCTAATACAATATTAGGAATTTACAGGACCTTTTTTAAATGTAATAAATAAACTTAATCTACTTTATTTACTGCTCCATAAATAATAAAAAAAGATTACATTAGTTGGTAGGTGCTGATAATTTAAACAGATTTAGTACTTTTATTTTTATATGTTTTCAAAGCTGTCATATTCTTTTTGGGGGAACGAAAAGCAGCTAGTAGGTAATAAATACTTTTACTTTCTAGTGGAAATGTTATGTTTATTTCCACTTAGAGAGGGATCGGAAATCACGACAGTTTATTTGTCACTGATACTGTACTGTCACAGTCACTATCACTACTCTAGTTGTGATGGGTTTCTGTTAATAAGTTACAAAATTGACAATTTACTTTTAATTTCCACGTTTTTATAAATGTTAAATTTTTAATTGATAAATTAAAATTTATCTGTTTTAGAAATATGATGTACATCTCGTATTATTTTACAATAAAAATACTTTACTACAATGCTAAGCTTGTTTGGCTTTCAAACACTGTATCCCGGCAACTGTTAATCGTATAAACATGGAGTTTGAACTGCTGTGCACAAAAAAAAAAAAAAAAAATAGTTCAACTTTTAAATTGCAATCACTTCCGAAAAATAATATTTTTTAATGTTTAAATCTAACTCTTAGCAAGTTAAATTTTTTAAGTCTTTGCTAGAGTGCCCCCATTCTAATATGACATCATAGAAAGTTACAATATGTATGGATGTTTACCAAAGATAGGGTGTGTATTACAACATACTATGGGATAAATTAAATAAAATAAATCCAGAAAGTCTTGGTGTTGAAAAAAATTTATAAGTACAAAAATAATCAACTTTAAAAATACTATAGCCTACTGATTTGCACAAAATAATTAGATTTACATGTTTTAAGTTGAATTAACCCTCTATTATCCATAATTTTTTTTAACTCTAGAATATTTCTACTCTAAGTCCTATACTTATACTAAATTTTGAAGAAAGATGAAAACATATTCCAAGTCTTTGTTAGAGTGCATCCACCCACTGTAATGTAACAACATAAAAAGTTATGTATAGAAGGTTTCTGAAGGTAGGGATGTTTTATAATGTCTTAGGGATAAAATTTCAAACCCCATCTGAGCTTGCAGTGAAAAAATTTCTAAGTCCAAAAATAATCAACTTTTAAAATACCAATTTCAGCAACCGTTAATCTAAAAACTCTTACTACCCACCCTCAGTTCATTTTTATTTCCCAATATTTCTCCACAGATTTTATTGTACTATTAAAATAATCGCTTTCCATTATTATTTGATCAGACTCCAATACTACTCATTTCACATCCATTATTATTCAGTTTGTTCACCTTCATTACTATTCACTTTGCCTCCATTACTAATGTTTATAAATTAGCAGATGTATTTGTATCCAAGACACATTATATTAATATTCTTAATACAGTTTACATTCTTACACTGAACATTTGCATTTGAAAGTGAATGTGAACATATATGTCGTCTAGATGATGGCCAAGTCACTTGTGAGCAGAACAGTGTTTGCAGGCACATTTTGAAGGATATCCTCACATGCTATTCTGTTCCCCCAGTCATGTTTATTAATTTTCTGAACCACCATTATTTTGTAGGGATGGAACCTAAGATGGACGTGTAAAAGTCTTGAGACAGTTCAATCAGATAACCCCAAACCACAAGCATGTTTATGAGCTGAACGCTTTGCAAATTGCACAATTGTCTGTCTCACAGCATTCACAGATTCTGGTATCCTAACACTCCATGGTCTTCCAGGTGGTTTGTGTTCTAACACAAAACTTGTGACCAAGAAATTTACAATCCTTAACAATATAGTTATTCGGTCCAGAACAACAGCATTTTCACCAACTAAAAGTGGATGTGAAAAAGTTCTGCATAGCAATGACAGATTCATTGTTTTGGATAAAAGATTCAATAATGAATGCATGGTGCACACCCATCCAAGACATGATGGTAACAGAAAATGGTGAGGTATAGACACCACTATGACATGCCCCACTTCACTAGCACCAAACCAATGAATGTGGGAAATTCCAGAGGTTTTGTTGCCTCACTCTGTACTTCCCCAAATTATAGCGTCAATCCTAACCCATCACCACCCTCTTATAGGTTCACCTCAAGCATCTCTTTTAAAAACTTTATATAATTGTTATGAACTAGGCTGTAAAAGATCCAAGCTTAGGAAGTAAAGTTTTGTATTCAATATATATACTCTCTGCTAAGTTATTTTTGGTTGCTGGCTTTTCCTTTACTTTAATAAAAAGAGTAGAAATGTCTATTTATTGGTAAAGTTTGCTACTCCTACGACTGCCCATTCCTAGCCCAACGATATTATATTTATTTGAAAGCCATGCCAAAGCAGATCCAACTGATGCTATTTTAGGCTCCGTATGACCTTCTCTGCTCTGGAGATTAATCTTTGAAAATTTAGTGTAAAAGGAGCTCTGAAGTTTGCTGGCCAACTGTATAGCAATCTCCAGAGCATCGAATTACTCAAGAAAAATCTGAGATGCATTTTTAAAACTTATTTATAGCCACTAGATGGATTCAATTGATAGTATTCAATTAAATATTATTAGGTATTTAAATTTATCAAAAT
>PXIH01S0054197.1:2520-13087 GCA_003024985.2 Euperipatoides rowelli
TAAACTAATAGGCCTATAATTGCAAGGATCGGCTTTAGAACCTTTCTTAAAAAGTGGCACTACGTTAGCAATTCTCCAATCCTCTGGAACAAATCTGGAACATAATGATCGGATAAAGTGGGTCTTCAAAAAAAAATTCATAACTTCAGTATAGTATCCCAAGACTTATACAACATTTTTTTATACCAAAAAATGACAAAAAGTAAAAATTCATTGTGACTTCTAAAACTCACAAACCGCCATTACGGCCTGCAGCCATGTATTATTTTATTTTACATTTTATAAGTTGAAGTGTTTTGCCTTTTAAAAGGTGTGAATCTGTTAGTTTTATTTAGGATTATTATTATTATTATTCTAACTGCAGACCATAAGTCGGTTTTCTGTGACATTTTCATTACATAATCATACTTACTTAGTCTAAATTGCCGTAAATAGGCTAGCCTAGTAAAATAAGAAACTTTTTAAAAGAAAAATGTTTAACATTTTTTGGATGAAGACTTGTATTATTTGTATCCATTTAAAAGTTTAGTTTTAATAAGGTCACACAGCACAGAGTAGAAACAAAATTATAAAGATTCAAGATTGAACTTTTAGTCTGGCCACTTAGATGTGAATTATGCGGAAGTTTTTTTTTTTTTAATTTAAGAGTATGTTCATATATCGTACAAGATAATTTTATAAAATGACTCAAAATTCTGATTTTGTAAAAAAAAAATATCTAAATATAACTTAGGGATGTGGGGGGGGGGGGGGGAGATTGTAGATAAAATGATTAATCATATAAAAATGCTAATTATTTGATAGCTTTCCTGAAAAAAATAATGACATTTTAAAGTCTTTTACAGCTTTATGGATTATTTATTTTAGTGACAATCAGAGTCTGCTAGAAAAATTAGCTTAGTTTTGTATTATAAATTTACAGAAGATCAGAATACCAAATGGACAATATGCTACAATATATTAATAATTTAAGATACTGTAGATGACAAGGAGTTTTGTCGCCTTATGATGTAAGTCAAGGGCGTATTAAAATGAGGGGGGTGCCCAGGGTCTAGACACCCCACACCCAAATTATATATCAACATTAAAAAAAAAGCATATCAAATATATATTAATAATAATAATAATAGCTACACCCCTGTTACCTTGATTGATTATAATACAGTATTATACTGTAAATGTAGATACTCTAGGCTCCATGCTAAGTTGTGGTTGTATTGTTTTTTTTTCTCTCTCTCATCATATCACTAAAAATAAATTTTTTAAAAGTCTCCTTTTTTTTTTTTATAGTTTAATATGTCATTAATAAATCCCTGTAGTTTTTTCCACATTAAAATTCGTTTAATATTAAGAATTTTAAAAAATCCCAGAGAGGGTAAAATTACCTAAACAGTCAATAGCATTTTGAATGTTAATTAATTCAGGGGCGGCCACCATGGCGCTGAACGCAATATATATAAAAAGTAGGGTCTAAAGATCGGTGGTTTTAAAAATCTCCTGATTAATATTATTAAAACCACTTATTTGGCTTTATAGAGAAAGGATGTAAGATTTGAGCAAAAAAAAAAAATAGGTTTCTAACTCAACTAGAAAAAAATCTATGGACAATTTTCTATTTACTTTCCTACGAAGTGCAGCCAGAGAGGTAGCTAATGGCTTGCCTGCTTACGAAACCGTCTCGATCTAGCCTTAGTGATTATAATCCAAAGCTCATTGGGTGTCTAAAGATTATTTTCATATGTTGTATGGACATTTATCTGTTGATTTATGTACATTGTTGAGAAGAAATGTGCTCTTAGTCACTTACTCGCACAAGGGCATAAAATTGAACATTTCAAAATTTCAAACTGAACATCAAATAAGTCAGATTTTTACACTTATCTAGGTGTAATGATTGTAATTATCAAAATTTACCTATTAATGAACATTTCCAAGCATTTAAAATGTTAAAAATATTTGTATATTTTTTGTAATCGTAAATTTAATAGGTAGGTTAGTATGATGTTTTTGCAGGGGTCAAAAGGTGGGGTCAACCTTTGACAGCTTTTCTCCTTGTTACTCTAGTAAATCAACAGTTGAAAGGTTGTAAGACATATTAAAATAATCTTTAGATACCCAATCAACTATGGATTATAATCACCAAGGCTAGATCGAGACGGATTCGTAAGAAGGCTACCCATTAGCTACCTCTCTGGCTACACTTCATAGAGTACAATGCCGGTAGGAATGTAAATAGAAAATCATCCATAGTATTTTTTCTAGTTGAGTTAAAAACTTCATGTTTTTTTTTTGCTCAAATCTTACATCCTTTCTCTATAAAGCCAAATAAGTGGTTTTAATTATATTAATCAGGAGATTTNTCAACTAGGAAAAATTCTATGGACGATTTTCTATTTACGGTCCTACCGGGATTGACTCTAGGAAGTGCAGCCAGGGAGGTAGCGAATGGCTAACCTGCTTGCAAATCCATCTCGATCTAGCATTGTTGATTATAATCGACTGTTGATTGGATGTCTAAAGAATATTTTATCTATTGATTTACGTACACTGTTGAGAAGAATTGCGCTCCACGTCACTCACTCACCCAAGCGCATAAAAACGAACCTTTCAAAATGATTGTTATTAGTCAAAAATTTACCTATTAATGAACATATTCAAGGATTTAAATTGTTAAAAATATTAATATATTTTTTGTAAACGTATATTTAATAGGCTACATTAGTATGACATTTATGAAGGGGTCAAAGGGTGTGGTCAACCTTTGACAGATAACTTCTTGCAGTTATAGTAAATCAACAGTTCAAAGGTTATATGACATATGAAAATATTCTTTAGACATCCAATGAACTTTAGATTATAATCAGCAAGGCTAGATCAAGACGGATTCATAAGCAGGTTAGCCATTCACTACCTCTCTGGCTGCACTTCATAGAGTACAATCCTTGTAAGAACGTAAATAGAAAATCGTCCATAGATTTTTTTCTAGTTGAGTTAGAAACTTGATTTTTTTTTGCTCAATCTTACATCCTTTCTCTATAAAGCCANATAAGTGGTTTTAATTATATTAATCAGGAGATTTTTAAAACCGCCGATCTTTAGACCCTACTTTTTACATATATTACGTTCAGCGCCACGGTGGCCGCCCCTGAATTATTTAACATTGAAAATGCTATTGACGGTTTAGGTAATTTTACCCCCTCTGGTATTCTTTAAAATTCTTAATATTAAATGAATTTTAATGGGGAAAAAACTACAGGGATTTATTAAAGACATATTAAACTATATAAAAAAGAAGACTTTTAAAAAAAATATTTTTAGTGATATGATGAGAGAAAAAAATAACAACAATACAACCACAACTAAGCGTGACTGTATAATACTCTATACAATGTAATGCAGTATCTAGCCTATACTGTAAATAAATAAAGTATATTTAAAGAAAAATTAATTATCATAATATTGTGGCATTTTTCAGTATTTGTATTTGGCTGCAACGTACTTCCTTATTTTTTTTATTCCCAACACTATGAAATTAAACATTGTGCTGAAAAAAAGATTGATGAACTCTTTAGGCCTTGTAAGAGGTTCTCTAGGACTTGTAAAATCATAAAATCAATTTTCTTCCAGGGGCTTTGACCCTTGACCCCACTGGGGGCCTTTCAGCACCCCCCCCTAAACCCTTAGCTTACTGACATACTTTTGGATGTGCATTCCATAAAACACAAAATGTCCCCCACTGTATTTATCAACCAGGAGCCGTCACTGACTACATGGACATGAGGATTAGCAAATATTTGATAGTTAATGCAACTAGAGGCTATAACAGATAACAATTTAAAATAATATTTAAAAACAGAAAAACAATTTGAGTGAAATCAGTTGTATTTATTTATTTATTTTTTGAATTGTAATAAAGATATTTTATAGAGTCAAGTTAGTCCTACGTAAAAATAAATAAATAAAAGAAGAAGAACGTTTTCACCGTTTAGTGTCAAATCTGAGTATATCAAGAATTTCTTGCTCTGACAGCTGCGTAAATTACATTCCTATTGTACGTTGGCTTTGGCCTTCTTACAAAATCTGACATACAGTCAGCAAAAAAAAAAACGATATAGACTTGATAGTCCTGCAAAACAAAGCATTAATAGAGTTGAAAGTAAGGATACAAGGAATAAAAGTCTTGAAGATAATTTTAATGTTAAATCAGTTAATGTTTTTCAGACTAGAGAATTCACATACTGGGAGATCTTGCTAGGCGACCTCGTCAAACAAGATACCTTCATATTCACTGCAACCGATGGCAAAACCCTTTAGTCAGGTTCATAATGTCCAGATTTTTGGATTTGTTTAAATTTTTTGAAGATTATTAAAACTAAACATTTTTTAAATCATCATAACAAAACAAATTAAAAAATACATGATTCCATTTTCCAAGAAGCAGGGAGACTAGCATTTAGATATCAGACCTACCATGTCATGCAGCCTATTAGACAATCTACTAAACTTAGCTTTACCCTGATCCTAACTCCAACTTATATATTAAATCATAAATAAATAAATACATATATAAACTAACACCTCTGATTGGCTGTTTTTGGGCTGCATGGCAATGGTAGGTCTGAGATCAAGACGCTAGTTTTAAAAGTCCTTTTTTTTTACATTTTGGTTCCTAAGTCCCTTTTTTTTTAAAAAAAAAAAAAAAATTATACCAGATATAATTTTAATTTAATGGTAAAATAATTTTATCCAGTAAGTAAATTTTATTTTTCAAAAATTATGATGAGTTTATAGAGTAGCCTATGTACTCCATCTATTTTGTTTAAATATTTGCCACTTTTTAAAAAAAAAATTTCCCACCCTAAAAAATAAATTAATGTCTTCTGTTTCACCATTATTTGCATCGCAAGTTTGCTGTTTATTTGGTAAGTGGTAAATTTTCAAGTAGGCTAAAGAATAAAGAATTTTAAAACAGGGCTAAATTTATCTAGGCTTAAAAATTACTATAATTCACACACACAATACTCAAACTTAAAAATATTAGCTGGACAGACTGTTCAGTTTGTCTACCTTATAAACATTTTATATATTTAACCTATTTTTTATTCTGATTGCAATTTTTGTTGGCAAATGATGACACATCTAAGAACCAACCACAAGCAACATGTGAAGACATAGGATTTCCATGTTTCATTATAAGTGATCATTGTAGATACAAAATTGCTCTTTTAGATGGCATGGTTGTTGTTCCAATGTTGAAAAACAAGCTAGCAACAGTAACCATGGTGAAACATTTAAGTGAATGGTTCTATGATAGACGGGTGTCTTTAACCGAATAATATGATGTAATAATTCTAGCGTTCGACACATACAATTCCAATTCTTTGAAGCATGTCATGAGGGAGAATAGAAGATGAGTAAATAATCTTATCCATTACCAAATTAAGGATGATACTAACATCAAAAACATTTCAATGAGCCACTTACTTTGCCATGACCAGACAAAGGGTGATCTGACAGAATATCTGGCATCAAAGACCAATGAATACATCAAAAAGTCCCCCATGGTTGACATTGCTTCTGCTGCAGGACACACAAGGAGCAACAGCCAAATCCTTTTTGATGGCAATGACCATGAAAAAGCTGACACCTTGTTGATCTACCATGCAGTTTTGGCATCATGTCGAAACCCTGCCAATTCAGAGCTCATGTTCTTCTTCCCTGACACAGATGTCCTTAAACTAGCAATAGCTGAAGGATAATAATTCAATGGTATCTTGGATTCTTCAATTGATGCCAATTTGAATAACTTTAGGTGCAGCTCATGCAAAGGCTTTGCCGGCATTTCAGGCGTTCACAGGAGCAGACATCACTGGATGCTTTTCTAGAATAGGCAAGGCCACTTAGTTCAACATCTACTTGAAAGCAAAAACTCTAGAGATGTTTTCTAAAAAATGAAGTGACAAAGGACTAACTATCTAAAGGTTTGTTTGAGGTGCATATGTACGAAAGGGGTGCAGATTGACAATATCACAGAACTGAGATGGTATCATTTCTGAAAGCACATGATTGAAAGTGACAAGCTTCCATGCCCATTTCCTGCTTTCAGGGAGCATGTAATGAGAGCCCATATTCAGGCCAGAGTATGGGGTCAAGCAACTATTGCTCAACAAGTATTCCTTGGCCCAATACTAAATGGGTATTACAAAGACGATGGTGCCCATCATCTTTATAATATGGTTTAAATTTATATGTTAGCACATTTTTATGTATTAGCCTTGTCAGTGTTCAGCTTATACGTACTCTAGATGTTTTCATGTATTGATAAGCTCACCTCGACTGTCAACACATCAATGATCCTTCACCGGAAGTTACATTCTGCAGCAAGATTTGTAAACTGTGACAATGGATTTTATATAAATACAGTGGAGTCCAACTTTTGCTTCCACTGACATTGGATTAGACTTGCTTGGCTAAGAATGAGCAAATCATATTTCAAAAGGGACTGAAATCAGTATATTTTATTAAAAGTCGAATAATATAAATTCAGCTGCAAAAATCACTCACTCTCCCATTACCTCTCAGTAAATTCTCGATACTGCTTGAAGATCAATTGCCTAAAAAAACCCCACGTCAGTAGTGACTCTGAAGTCTACAAGTAAAAGACTTAGAAAAATTTGGCAGTTTATCTCTCATAAAAGTTCTACAATCAAAAATAAACTGAGAAGATGCCAAGAGGCTGTGTGCAGTGGTCTGTAATGTGGCAGTATATGCTATTCAAGACTTTGTGCACCAACTAAAAGCAAAACATCACTTAGAGTTAGACAACACAGTGTTAGCCCCAGATAGCCCCGAATCAAACACAGCATTAACGGCAGACTTAAGGCAAGACTCTGAAGAGTCGTAACATTTTACAAATAAAAATGTAAATAGATGATCTTCTGAGATCCTCCATTGCCGACATCATTTCTAAACAATTCCAATATTCAACTTTTCAAAACTTCTTTCTATCAGATTGTTGAAAGAATGCACTTCTAAAGCCATCCTTAACACAGTTTGTGATTTTATCTACAGTAATTAATTTCTCAACCGCTGTTTATCTGTCCATTCTTCGCGCTCCAGTTTGTGCATCAGGCATTGGCTTTACTAACTAAAGTAGAAATAGAAGATGAACTTTCCACAAGTTGATCCGTATTTCTGTGCAAATCTCATCTCCTAATTTTCTCTGCTCTTCACCTAGTAGCTACTTTGTCTCTACGAATGATGTCCTCAACTGACCAGCAACTATTTGTATAGTTTTAAGAGTATATTTCTTTTACAGATTTTTCATCTTGTTAAGTCCAGATCAGACCAGGTTTAATTTTTGTTATTTTTATGCAATGTAGAAATAATCATTAGATTAGGATTAGATTTGTTTAGATTACTTTTTATAACAAGTAAAAATAATCATCAATTAAGTTTATTCATATTAGCAGATTAGATTTTATGTAATGTAAAAATAATCACTAATAGCTTTATCCGATAGTTATAAGTCATAGCAAATTTCAGATAATGTTTTTTTTTTATTTTTTTCAATTTATATTTAACCGCTCATTACTAATATTTATTTTCATCATATCTATGAGAAAAATTTTAAGTCCAGCAAGTAGATTTTCCTCAAAAATAAGATAGATAATTTTTATTGTTCATGTATGTTATCCAGGTTTAGTTAAGAAGCCTCCAGGCTCAGTTCACTGTACTACTGTTTAAATCATTTTGTAAAAGAGAAAACCTTTTTTTTTAAAGCGTAACCAATTGTGAATTAGTCAAAATTAATTTGTTACATTTTGTTTTAAATCTTTTGAGATAACTTATTTAGCCAATTGTATTTAAAATTATAAACGCTTGTGAACTATATCATTTGCTTAAACTTAAAGTTCCGAAATCTTTACTGTGGTCACAATCGCAACACAAAAAATATAATTAAATACATTTTATTTCAGAGATTTAAATATAAAAACATAGTTGGTCATATGTATTGTTTCAGCATTTTTATTTAACCAGATGATTATTACAAATGCCTTTAAGATACCTTATCTAAACAGTCATGAACAAGTGGGCATCGGTAGATTAATTTCTCTATTAATCAAGCAGTGAGGCCCACTTCCACCAAGTTGTATTGCGGCCTTCTTTGAAGTATTTCTGTCATTTTCCTTTTCAGATCAAATAGTTTAGGAACCAAAAAATATATTTTTAATGGCTGATCAGCATATTTTATTTCACGTTTATACCACTACTATTCCTGCATAAGTAATGTAAGCTAACTAATGCATAAAAACTGTTAGACAGGATTAGATAAGAAATATAGTAATATATAAATATAGTAATAATCTTTTCATCCCTTCTCAATACATAGCTATAGCCTGAAATAGCTCTCTCTGTTTAAGAAGATGAGAGTGCAATTTTCAAATGTACCAGAGTCAGTAACACCAGTGTTGTCTCTAGACATAAATCTTAGGATCAGTTACAGCTGAGGACACAAGAAATTGTAAAATGATAGACAATGAATCCAAGCTGCCATAATCCCTGTGGTGTTGCCGGACGTCAATCATGGGACTCATTACGATTGGTGTGTCTATTTTTTCTTCTCAACAAAAAGAGACTGCATAAACCCCACACACACAATAGTTATTCCAAATTAGTAACATATAAAAATTAAAAGTACCCAGACACTCACCTATTTCATTAGTATAAACCCCAAATTTATTCTATACACTATTTTAAGAGAGGGATCAAATATTCACTTATGCAGCAATATAATGAAGATAGTATCTCAATAGTAATAGAATTTGCGTCTTGTAACAAGCAAGTATGTGCCCCAGCCAATAAGAATACAACATATAGAAAGATAGATAGAGAGGGAAAGACAGACAAATATATAAATAGAGATAGATAGATAGAGATAGATAGATATAGATAGATAGATATAGATAGATAGAGATAGACAGATGGGTGGATGGATGACTGAATGGACATACGGAGGGAGGGAAGGGGGTCAGTCAATTGGGAGGACAGACAGATTGATGGATTGAAAATGATTGTCAACTATTTGAGTAAATTTAAAAAAAATTGATTTTAGCCAAGTTGCCATGGTTTCAGTACCTGGTCACAGTGTGCTTGTGTATATACAGTCCCACTGTCAGGTGTTCGTTTCTTGGTGCAGCCCTGGTGTGGAAAATAAGACATTTTCTTTCACTATTAGTCTGTATAAGGGAATTTCTTTTTGCAGATCAAGTGAAAACAGTTGGATATCTTGAGGATTATTGAAAGACAAAGGCAGATATATGACATAGACAAGACATGCTTGTGCACAATGCAAAATAATAACAATTGTATATACAGTAGTGTTAAATGAAGCTCATTTTATCCTCTAGGTGAAATATATTCTTAGAATAGAGTTCATCATGATATCCTCAGGGCTGCATGAAGTAATTGTCTGATATTTTCTCTTTCTCAAAAATATATTGACAAGATGTCATTTTACTGGTCAAGTTTGAGATGTTTGAAATTTAAATAAAATATTAAAAGAATTAAAAGGCTCAATACTAGCTAGAATTAAATCATTTGAAAGACCTAATTGACTTTCTATCTTATTGCTCACTAGTTTAATGTGAAGTCTGGTGGAATTGTTTAAAATTAAATCTGAAAAAAAAAAAAAAAAGATCAAAAATCAATACAGTAAGTAAGACCCTCAGGACAAAAAATTGTCTAAAATGAGTGATAAAGAATCCTAAGAAGATTGTTTATCACTCAAAGTTTTATACCTCATCTTCATGATTAGATAAGTAAACTTAATCCTGACTGATTATAAAACTTGATAAAATAAAAATAATATCAATAAAATACCAAAATATGAAAATCTTCCAATTTTATTTAAAAATAATAATTTATTCTGTTATATATTATTTTTGTATAGTTTTGATGAAATAAGACTATTTTCAAGGTCAAATAGGAACAATATACATGAATTAATCCATTACTGTCTAACATATCTTTGTTTGGTTCTTAATATTGTTTCTATAATACAGTTCCTAATTTTTATAAAAAAAAAAAGAAGTTTATTTGAATTAACCAAAAGTTGCCTATATTTCTAAAGTATTAATTTTTTTAAAAAATTTACTAACCATCCTCATCTGTCATTCATAATATTAAAATATCAAGTCAATTCTAAACTCATTGTTATTCCTGAATTCTTTATTAAATCAAGCAAATGTCTTTATGAGTCTCATCTTTTTTGCAGATGTTAAACACTGTGTTAAACCAAGTGTCTTTTGTGTACATTCTCATTACTAAAGTGATGGCTTAACATAATAAAAGTTCAATGCATCAATAAAGTATTGTTGAAATGTTTAGTCAGTCTGAAAGCTAAAGCACACAAAGCATTTCAGCTTTATTTGCTGCTATATGATTGTCAAAATTACATTTCTTCTCAGATTTAAGGCTTAATTTTCTAACTTGAAAATTACAATAATTTGAAACAGTAAATATAATTGGTGAATGCAAATTTTTATTAATAAATTATTTAAATTTA
>PXIH01S0054210.1:0-10688 GCA_003024985.2 Euperipatoides rowelli
TTCTTCCTTCTTAGCTTGCTATACTTAAAAGCCCATCAAAAATGACAGACATTTATTTCTTCCTTCTTAGCTTGCTATACTTAAAAGCCCATCAATAAGTCACATGTATGGACAAAAATTAGAGCGACAAAATTATGGACAATTTTCTGCTCGCTGAAGATTGTCGAACAGCTTGTCGAGCAGCATGGCAGACATCATGACCAAAATTGCCTATTATTATACTTAGATTAGTTTGAAATGTTTTTATTTATGAGAATTGAACTGATTGGTGAATTCTTGTTTCTTGATATTCATCTAAAAAATAATAGTGTTAAGAACTTTTACAATAGGCTACATTTCCAAGAAAGTATGGACTCCATTTTGTACTTCAACTTTATTCTTCTAAGTGAATGAAAACTGTTGATAATTTCTTATGAATAATACTCATTCCTACAAGATGTATAAATAAGGAAGTACGTCTGCTGCTCGTTTACAGTTCATATTTGGAATTATCTACTTAAGATTAAGTCCTCTGCTAAACTGGGTAATTCTTCAGCAAGGCTTATTAGCAGTATGATCAAGTCAATACATGCAAGTCCAACTTGAACACAAGAGCAACCATCCACACTGCAATCTCTTGTACAATTGCAGGACATCATTTCCACTGCTTCTTATGGAGCTGGCTTCCCATCAATCCACTTAAAAGTAATATTGGGACCATTTACAATCCAACATGCCCATTTGGAGGTTGAACATCTGGTTTATCCTGAAGTATTCTTCTCATGCAGCACAATGATTATTAGCTCTGGCAATATGCAATCTGAGTGAAGAATTACATGGTGGTAAGCCTTCAGGTTGAACATTGCACCCTTTGCAACTCATACCTAAGTACATTAATGTATTTTGTATCCCTATTATGTGCATACAATTTGTATATAAATTCCTCCAACTTGTTGAAAGTTTCTTCATTTACCTCCCATTGTGAACCAAGCTTACTTAAAACTTTTAAATACATTATATACTTAATTTATGCAACTTTTTGAAATAGATATATTTCCCTTAGCACAAAATGATGGCGAATATAGCATGAAGGCCTGGAAATGACAGTAAAAATTCAAATAATATGATTCCAGTTGTTAGCTAACTTTTAATATTTTCAATGATGTTATCACACTTGACTATTCGCTGATTAAAACTTTTTCCAAGACAAATGTATCCATAATTTTGAATTGACATAGAGTGGGAAAGTAGTTTAACTATTCCATCAATGTCATCAACATGAATAACAACTATAGAACAGTACTTTGCATGAATGATCATTTTGGTGTCAGCATCTTCCTGTGGGCTGCAAAGCTCAGTTACTAAGTCAAAACCTTTTATTTTTCGAATTTTCCAACAGTCAGTTCCATGTGTAATATACACCTGCCTATGACCTAACTGCTTGCTGTCAATTTCTCTCCCATCCACCTAATAAACTAGGAAATTGACTATCTCTGTTTTATTTGCAGGTTTTTGTAAAAAAGAATGTCACTGCTTTATTGCAAAAGACCCAATAAAGGGTCCACTGTCTGAATCACATCATTTTTATCTTTCTACAAACTGAATTGAAATATCCAAATACACGTGAAAGACAACATCCACTAGAGTCGTACATTTTGATAAAATTAGAGTAAAAATATGTAGCTTATCTGAAAATGTCACCCTGTTGTGCAACCAAATATTTTTGAAGTCTTGCTATACCATCATATACAACACAATGACAAACTTGATATAAATGTAAAAAACTATTAAGGAACATTGGATTT
The DNA here is from genome assembly GCA_003024985.2 of Euperipatoides rowelli. Classification (NCBI taxonomy): domain Eukaryota; kingdom Metazoa; phylum Onychophora; class Udeonychophora; order Euonychophora; family Peripatopsidae; genus Euperipatoides; species Euperipatoides rowelli. The sequence goes on from PXIH01S0054210.1 coordinate 1,785, forward strand.
AACACAATCTACCAAATGGATATTTCTTGAAAGAAAATTATTTAAATTTTTAACAATAATGTAACAAAAAACTATGGAAATTTAATAAACAGACAGTCATTTATGGATGAAACTGTATTGGAACAGCCTAACTAAGAAACAAAGCAAATCCTAGATGTTGTTACTATGGAAACTAAATTGTGATCTAATTTAAAAACAATACATGAATTATATTTGATGATTGAAAGCAACATCTCTGACATCAATTTAACAATCCTAAGATAGAAAAAAGCCTCAATAAAGGTCTTTTATTTATTTTTTTGAAATTTTTTTACATATTATTTCTGATGTAGGTAGTGCTCCTTTTGTAGAAAATGAGAAAGTGTGTTTATCAACTGTATGTTAATATAAAGTAACCTAACTGGTACCACTGTACATCTTAAATAAAATGTGAAAATTTTAGTTAAAACCTTTTTTCTAAGAGAGGGCAGTATAGGCATTTATTAGAGCTTTTGTTATCATTCTATTGATAATTTTAAACCATGCAATATTTTTCTAAGCATAATGCCATTGGTAATGTTTACATAATGATTAAGGACTATAGGAACAACTGATAAACATAGAACACAGGAACACAAATTTATTTTAGCTAATCAAAAATTGTTATATCAAACAAATCCACAGAAACACAGTGAGGTTCTATCCGAAATTAGACTTTCATATGACTGACTACTGTATTCAGTATATCCAAAACTTTTAAAAAACACTCCTCTATAATATCAGTATTAAGTTGTTGGCCAAAGGTGCAGAGGTCTTCACTTCAATGAAGCTTCTATTTTTAATGAATAAAAAAAAAATAGATTGATATGTGAGGGCTGGTTGGGACTGTTCCAACTCTCCCCTAGAAGGTTTGCCCCAATCCTTCATATATGCTGATCTATCATACAAATTCCAGTTCCCACTTTCTAATTTAATTATGGGAACAAGTTCTGAGGTGAAAACTATCTCTAAATTATATAATACACTTTAAGATTTATTACAAAAATAATAGCCTAAACCACGTGATTTTACAACTAAAAGCAAAAGGCAAAAAAAAAAAAAAAAAATTATTTTTGTTTGAAAACCCAGCAAAGTCCACTGACCATGTTATTATCAGAAGTTGAAGACTCAATTCAAAATGGCTGAAGAGAAATGGTTGAAAGGTAACTGATCAAGAAATAGAAAACCAACAGCACCATCTATAGGATTAAAAACTTCTCTGTCCTAACCTTCCCCATTTCCCAACCCCTATAATATGTATAATATGTATAAAATCATGAAACATGTAAAAAAAAAGTCAAGTTTACATATTTTTATATGTAAAAACTTAATCAATACCAAAGAAAATTATGCAATGCATTATAATAATGGGATTTTAATTTGATTGTTGAAAATGTTTTGAGAATTTCCATATTACAGTGGCCATTTTGTTTTTAAATATATTTTTGGCAAACTACCGTTTCAGAGTGGTCAACATGCCTTTTCTAATTCCTGGCATCTTAAGGAATGTACTTATATATGTTGCAGCTATTCCCTCTTTGTGAGTACAACTTCCATAAATTTGAGGTCGAGCTGACAGTCTATATATTGTTGTCATATAAATTTATTATTGTATCATAAGCAATTTATATGACAAGAATATATAGACTGTCAGCTCGACATCAAGGGACAACCTTGTATCAAGGGACAACCTTGCTGGACTATGGTCTGTTGTTGTCCGGCATATTTGTATTTGTATTGTAAATTCAATAATTCTAAATCAATATTGTTTTCATCAATTGTATATAAATTTGATTAATTAAATGATATTTTTTTTTTACTTTAACCAATAATGTAAGGTAAACAAAAATAGAAGGAAAATATATTTTTGTGTATGTAGGCCTACAGAATTTATTAAGATTAAATGAAACTTATTTAAAAATAATAATTTATTCTAATCTATCTGCATGGAATTATTTAATTGAACTTTTACTCGAAAGTTCCAATGGTTTAACTAAGTGGTCAAATTACCTTAATACTAGATTGTTTGGGTTAAATTTCATACTAAGCCAACATTTCCAATTGTGTGGCTAGGCATAATAGATATTGCAGCACCTGTACAAAACTTAAAAATTATATTTTTATTATCCATTTTAAGATTAATTAAAATTGGATGTTTGTCTTGTTTATGTCATTAATTGCAATATGTTTATTAACTAATACATTCTAGTGTTCATTATTATTTTCAGAATACATTAGACATATTTGTTAAATATTTGATTTATTTAAATTCATATTTTTAATGTATCTACACATTAATTTAATATGACGTCATTTGAAGATTTGTCAATTTCATAATCAGTATTTGAAATGTCATGACTAGAAGAGCTGAATATATTTCTGAATGAAAATACTTCTGTATTTATTTATTCATTAGAAGAGTTTTTATAGCTTGAATCGTTAACTTCTGAACCTGAATTTAAAAATTAACTTTGTAAAATTTCAGCTTCTTTTAATTTTGATTTGTTAACATTGTCAAACATATAAAAAGTTAAGAGTGGCTGTAGAAACATGATCTTAATTAATTCCATCTGTGAATTTAAAAAATCACATCTAGTAATAAAATTAAAAAAGCAATATTATCAGACTATAAGAAAATGCAAACTATAAACAAATCTGACTTGTTTAAGAAACAATGAATTTTTTAAAATATTATACGAGTCTGTCAATTGTGTTTTGAAGAAAATGACAATACCGATTCCATTCACAATCATACCTGAGTGGGGCAATCTTTAGTATATAATCAAATGAGTTTCTGCGAATTTCATTGAACCCTATAATTAATGTACCAGAAAATCAACACATTATGTGTATAAAGAAATTTAAGCTACAGACTATTAAAGGACTAGGGTTAGATGCCATGAGCAGGTAAAGTAGTAAATATTATTACAACTCAGTTTTTAGTGAATGGTTTAAATTAAATATCGATTTTAGATTTATTTTTGCATATTGTAGAATATATTAGTTACATTTTGTTTCAAATGTATAGCCTACACTTTCTTACATTAGTAAAACAAAAGATGGTCATACATCTAAAGTAAAATGAAAATATTTAATTAAAAAAATAAAGCATTACACAGTAAAACATTTTCAAATCAACTCGTTAAAGTATCTGTTACATTGATGTATTATTTATCACCAAATCATCGTTTATAGCTATTTAATTCCAGGAGTTGGAAAAATTTAGCAAAGAGTATAATAACTTTGTCTAATACTTCAATATATACCACATATGATGCTGTATGACCATTATTGACCAATTATGGCACTAATATTCACTATTTGTATCACTGCATTGACCAGTTGTCACCTATGTCCCACTTGTAACAGCACATATGAGCCATATGTCATGTATTGATCACATATCACTGTATAGAATACTTATTATGCCATTACCATTCACTTATGTCAAAGTGTTATATATACTCACTTATTATGCTGTTTTGACCATTTAAGACACTATTTTACTACTTTTCTCACTGTATTGACCATTAAGAAACAACATTTGTCACTTATTAAACTGTACTACCCACTTAGGTCAATCTATTAACTATTTATGTCTCTGTATTGATAACTTATGAAACTTTTGACTACTTATAGCCTTATATGATCATTTCATTGCATTGGTTATTACTACACTTATCACTTGTCATATATTAACCACTGTATAGTACCTTAGGAGCTCCAATGGTTCTGTATAGATAACTTATGACATTATTTTTAATTGTGTCACTGTATTGGCTATTTATACCTCTTTACTGATGACTATATATTACACTATATAAACCACTAATGTTACTGTATTAATAGCTTATACTTCTCTGTTACCCAACTATTATATAAATAATTATTTATGCTTTATATTGGCCTCTTACAGTAGGCCACTGTAGTTACAATTTATGTCTTTATATAGCCCACTTTTGTCCTGAATATATAAATGAATAAAGTTTTTTTTTTAAAAAAAGTCAGTGTTTCTTCATTTACAATAATGTCATACAAATATTGCAATTTATGATTAATAACGTTTCTTAAAATAATTTTAATGATTTGCTACAAACTTAAAATAATTAATATTGAGTCTAAAAATAATTTTCTATTCTGTGATGCTTTTATTTACTTTTCTTTTTTTTTTATAAAATAAATTTCACTTCCAACGGAGAAGAAATGTATTTATTTTCCTATTTACTTATAAATCAATAATAACTACATGATAAACAGTTTCCTTAGATGTTAAACAGGGCAAAGTACTTGGAAAACCCCAAAGCAAGTTGTTACAGCCATGGAAAAAAAAATATTCTATAACTGCCCAAGCCGGGAGCGAACGGTTTATCAAGCGAACATGAATCCGCTCGACCACAAAACACAGACACTTTTTCTTTTTTCTATTAAAATGTTTCTATGTTTAAACAAAATAAAATTCTAAACCAAAAGAGTTCTTTCTTTAAATGCACTATTAAGCAAAGAATATCAATAATTTATATTTTGTATTTTAACAATTAATTGTAAAGAACAATGAGAATATAACAATTGATAGTAATTAGTATAAAAATCCAAAAATATTTATTTTATTACATCATAAACAACATTATATAAAGGCAGCAGATAGAAGAGAAGGTCATGCATCTATGCCACAGAGGAAGAGAAACATATCACACATCTACGCCACAGATGAAGAGAAATAGAACATACAATCTATGTTTTATACAACTAGTAAACTTGAAATCAACAATTTGATCAATTTTTGAGGTAAGTTCTAGAAGCTGATTCATAAAGTTAATATAAAAAACTAAAAAACGTAACTAATTGTCGAAATTTATGTTTTAAAGTTATAAACAAGGGGGGGGGGGGGTTTAATTGGGATTGGAATTTTTCAAAAGCTGAAAACAGCAAATGTGGAATAAAACTTTTTTTAGGGAACTAAACAAAATATCTACGTTTCCTTTTAACCATTATACATAATACAAGATACATCTGGGCTTTTAGAATAGGCTTATTTTCAAGCCAAAACTACAGAATTCATCATACAGTTACCAGACCAAATATCCAGAGAGTACTCCTTTTCAGCCGTATTTTCAAGTGGGCATTTATATTGAGGCTAAATTTGGGTCATATGGAGTGCAATGGAGATTTATGATGTAAAAAGCAAAAATCTCTATAAATAATTATGATACTTAAAAACTTCTTAAATTGTCAGCATTTTTTTAATTTTATATTATTATGTAGGTTTATCCATTAAAAAAAAATCTTAATTAAAATTCGTAAACATAGATTTTTGTTCTTCGACTAAAAAAAAATCAATGTAATGTAAGATGTGACAATACACACCAGATGGCAGTAAATTACAATTTTATTATACCTGAGGTCGGGGCATCTTAGCATCAGCAATGCAGAGTATGTACATACTGATTACCAGGAATGTTAGATTTGCTTACACATGACTATATGGATCAGTACCTTATTTTTTTTGTTTGCAGTCTTAACCTTAACCCTGATCCAGAACCCAAAATACCAGTAAATAAAAAAATAACAATTATGGCCAAACTTGAGATAATAAAGAGATGGAATCAATTACTTAGCAAAGCTGTTTGCAATGCCATAGCTAAGGTCAACTATTGACATGATAATGATGTTGACATATTGTGTTAGAGTTTTAGGTCATTTGACAGCACAGACTAACATACACAATATTACAAAATAAACCTTTTTTGTTTATAAAATAAAAATGGCTATATAAATCTTATAATTGCATATACACTTCTTTAACGTTCTACAATAGCCTATAGTCGATCCCTTAACTCTGCACAGTATTTGCCTTCAGTTAAACTTTTGCTCCACATTGTTCCAATATTATCCGAGGATCTTCTTGAGAAAAGCATTCTTGAACATGGTTAACCGGCCCTGTTATTCTCCCATGAAATTTTCAAGTAAGTTTTATTTTTGTCAAAATCTACTAAGCAAATGGAATTCTTTATTTTTATGCTAGTCAGGGGTTTCATTGTTAATTTTTTTTTGATAGGTTATTTAATGATTAAACAGACAATTATTTTTTTTAAATTAAATTAAGACCGACAGGCTAGGTGCTTAATCGAGTGGCCAAGACTGGTCGGGAGTGTCGGCTCTCCCGAAGACCTAGTCGGTTGCCGGTACGTTCCAGCAAAACTCCGCTTTCCTGGATAAAATATGTAAATCATCTATCTTATATATTTGATTTATTGTGAATTGATTAGATTTATTGACAGGCTAATCAAGCATATTAGGCTATGTATTATAATGGACATCACGATTTGTAAGTTAATAAATTTATTTTAAGCTATTTTTTTTAAATAAAAAAAGAATAAATCTAATAAAAAAAAATTAGGACAAGCCTTTTTGACTATTTAAAACAAAACATTAAAACTTTTTTAAATGTAAGATTTTTTTTAAATAAAATACAGTAAGTAGCCTGTATCTTATTTTAATTTTTTAAATTCCTTTATTTTAATTCTTAATTACATAAATAATAAAATCCAGGAATACATAGAAAAATAGATACAATGATAATAAATGAAAAAAAACCTAAAGTACAGAATTTAGATTTTTGCATACATAATTTGCTCTCATTAGGAACCAATAGCGTGTTGAAACCACTCGGCTAGGCCCTAAGGCCTTTCAATGTAATAATTTAATTAATTTTTATAGTTGATAATATTCTATTTTTAAATTAAACCAAAAATTTTTATTTGACATTAATAATATAATTAAAAGAGTAATAAACGCTCCATTTTGATTACTCAATAATCAAACTAATTTCTGAAATTCTCTTCTGGTGAAAATCTATTCTTTCTATAATTTGATTGTGACTGGCAAAAAATAACTAAATATTAACGTTGTGTATTTATATCACAGCCCACTACATCAAGGCCTGAGTTCTCTGACGTCACTGCTTGGTCACATGACCTCATGCAGGCCGATCAGCAGCCATTAGATTACCATCCTTTCATAATCCACGTTTGAATTTTCAAAATACATATTTTTCTCATTATAATAATAAGTTTATTTATTTATACTTCAAATCTATTGACTTTTGAATTGAGAAATAAGCAAAGGTAAGTTTTCTCACAATTATTGGTGCAGTTCAGTTTAGATTATAATTGTTGTAAGCTTAATCACGTTATGTATGTTTAAATTACTTTACTGCTACCATACATTCTGGTTGACCATGAAAGTACCAAAGATATTATATAAATCAGTCTCTTAAATATTTTTATTATTATTATTATTTTATTTACAAAGACAACGGTCGAAACCAATTACAGCTTTGTCTAGGAAAAACATATAAAGTTGTTCAAACAGATTAACAAACTTAAATGTAGAAGTTTAGATAGATTATTTAAGTAGTAGTTAGAATAGTGAGGTGATTATAGGACAAAAGAGAATTTATACAAGACAGATCAAAAATNGTTTGAAGTCATCACTTTAATGAAGTAGACAAAAGTCAACCTGCGACAGCTGCCATATTGAATCAAGCACTCAGGCCTTGATGTAGTGGGCTGTGATTTATATACTCAGTGAAATGTATGACAGTTGTGTATTGGTCAATAGTCATAGTCTACATTGTATTTATTCCATCTGGGAACTTTTATGACCAAAGATTTTATGGTGGTCATGCTTTTACAAAAATATTTATAACCAGAAGTGACCAAAAAAAAAATATTTACTCAAAAAATCAAATTCAATTTTCTAAAATATCTAACCAAGTATTTATTTCTAGCTGCCATGGTGTATTTCCCGATCATGTGACCCGATGCCTCTTGGGTAGAAAAAATAACACCAACGTCTTGTACCAAGCCTTAAAAAAATAAGCCCTGTTACATCACATAGATAGATAAATATTGTTAAATAAAAATAAATCTCAAAGAAAAAATTACATCTGAGAGTTAAGGCAAATTGTAGGGGAGAATTACAGTTTACGGTTCCCCCTTTCCAACATGGCCGCCAAATCCAGACTTAAATTAGCGNAAATCAACAAAGCAATAAATTCTCGATAATTTGTCTGGATTTGACAGCCAATAAAAAAGGGGGAACCGTAAACTGTAATTCACCCAATTGTAGAAATGAAAATTAAAAAAAAAAGGTATTTGGGCATTATTCAATGCATTGACATGACATCACATCTGATATTAAAATCAGAGGGCTTAAGACTGCACCCCCTTTTGGTGGCATGACACTTAAAATAATAATTGGCCACAATCATGGATGCCATCTTGAATAAAAAGGTGTCATCTTGTTCCCTATTGAAATCATAAAATCATTGGATCACGACCAATATTGTTGATTATAATGCATGTCGGGTAAAAGTATTGTCTAATGCAGTCCATTCTGGGTAAATATATTGTTGTAGCAATGCATTCCAGGTGTTCAATTGTAATTGTTGCACGAGAACCAACCTTTTCTGTCTACTCATAATAACATTTAGTTTTGTATTTATCTATATTTTAACTGTAAAATGTGAAACACACAGATTAGTATGAATCCATTTTGTTTCAAATAAAATATAATAACTAGAAATCATACAAAGTATGCAAAGCTTCTTCCTTCCTAGCGGAAGAATGAAATAAATAAATAAAAGAATTGAAACAATTTATTTTTAGTATATTGTTATTCTTTGTTTTTTTAATAATTTAACAATTAGTAATACAAACCAGAAAATAGATGTTTATTTATTCATATTCTTATAAATTATTTACTGTATTTAGAGTCTATGATTAGGTTTAAAGTAATTAGTGTAAATTTGTACTAATTATGTTTGTTATAAAAATAATTATTCTAAAAATCAATCAAGATTAAATTTGTCATGAAGGAAATTAA
>PXIH01S0054242.1:0-13946 GCA_003024985.2 Euperipatoides rowelli
GGGGGGGGGGGCTAGTTTTAGGAATAGAAGGCAGAGATAAACCCACAAGACTATACACATAGACACATTTTTAAAAATTTGGGTTTGTTGTAAAATTAAGACAGCACACCCGCTCGAAGGCTAAAGACAACTTCCAACAAATACACAATCCAGCAACTTATTAGGGAAATTAATAAGCTTCTGAGAACACCAACCATTTCCTGACTTCTATAGGATATTTAATCTTGATTTCCTCTAGTTGATAAATAAAACATATGTTTGGAATTTAAAATGTTGTGGACTAGATATATTACTTTTTTTTTTAGCCTGATTTCCTCAACAAGCCTTTTCTCTCCTCAAAGTGTTTCTTTATCTAGCACATTTACTGATGTCGTTTCTGACAATGAAACCTATAGACGACTAACTATGCTTATCTGTAGAATCGATTATATAATATACATTTTAATCTAAATAAATTACATTTTAATTATAAATTATTTTATTATTTCTACAATTTATACACATGTTCGTAAATGGAATCTTGATTTATGCCTTGTCGAAAGGTATCACATTTTACCTAATTGGACATTCATGTTCATATTAATAATTTTGAATTTTTTTTTTACTTCCAAGGTACTGGGCCATAATTTTATATAGTTGTATACCTAAATATTTATTAAAACTAGTTATTGGTTTTGTTTCTTCATAGTTTTTTTGTAGTGTTGAGTTTGGTTATTCTTTATCATGAGCTTCTGTAGTTCTTAACAGCTTACCTCTCCAAAGTTAATTGTTCAGAGTGAATCATTCATATGAACATTTGTTCATGTATTTCAATAATTTACTCAAAACTGTATGTAATTAATAGTTGGCTAATGCAGCGTTTCCCAATTAAATTTAGCCACGGAACCCTTTTATATTTTATAAAATATAACGGAACCCCTATATATTTTACTGTAGCTTGCACATAAAAAAAAAAAATGCGCTGCAGGCAAAAAAAAATTGGTTCAAAGTAAAATACCTTTAAATTTGTCCCTTTCATGTCCAATGAAACAGCCACCCTGTTTTTTTTATAATAACTTGTTTACGTGATTGTCTTGGGAAAAATTATAGCTTCCTCAAACTATTTATTTATTTTAATTCTAAAAGATTTAAGCCTCGGCTTATACACAATGCTAATATGAACAGTCTGATATACAGTAATTACGAAGAGTCTGATATAATTATTCTTAATTAAATCAAACTTTTTTTTTTTTTTTAATTTTATTAAAACAAATAAAATTTGTACAAACTATATTAGTATTTCACTAAATACTTCTAATACAGAGAAACACAGATACTATATCAAACTCTTTGTTTATTATTATTAGTATAAAAAAAAATACAAAAATAAAATTAAAATTGAAAGTTTAAAAAATATGAAAGTTTGTTTCACTTTTTCACGTGCATATTACCGATACAAATTACAAACGCAGAGCTTAACCAATCACAGCGCTTAACCAATCACAGTGCGTAACCACTCACAGCTGTTTGCTTGATATTTTTAAGTCAGTGGTTTGCACATCGTTTCCTATTATTTACCATAGGTAGGTAGGTACAGTAGTTGTATACAGCCGTTGTAATTTGCAGGTTATGGATTACATACAAAGGCAGTTTATTATTATTATTGGGTTTATTAATAAAACAATTTAAATTACATGGTATAAAATACGATGTGAATATAAAGATCTTAGCGCAGCTCGTTTAATCCACAAGCTGTGAAGTAAAAATGCCCTGACCCAAATATTGTCTCTTTTGCTAGTATGTTTCTACTCTGTGACAGAAACTACAATATTTTTTAATCTAATTTTAAACAATATTAGTATTATTTATGGAATTTTGATAATTTAGACATTTATTCTAGAAAAGAAAATATAATTATTTAGCTTTATTGTGCTATAATATTTTTAACTTTTAATGTATAAAATGTTTTAAATTTTTCTCATTTTTTCCCGGAACCCTTGATTTTGTCTCGCGGAACCCCAGGGTTCCGGGGAACACCAATTTGGAAACGCTGGGCTAATGTATTTTAGTCAGAATGGTGTGGTATAATGAAATTGCAACAGATTTAGTATTTTTTGACTTTGCTGTGAGAATGAAAACACTTGTATTGCATCCAGGGAAGTTAATGAGCTTTGTTTAACTTCTTTAAACATCATATCTGATTACAAGATCAGAGCAATAGTGCTCCAAGGTTGATTATGTAATTTTAGTTAATTGCAAGATTCAAAAATTTAGACTCTTGTAATTATTTTTTATTTTGTTTTGAACAAATATTGTTGCGATAAAGGCAAAGACCAAAGATAAGTTACCACTATAAATTTATTTACTATAATCAGAGTGTTCATGATTAATTAGAAATAAGGTTTCTATCTAACAATTTTAGAGGGAGTGTAATGGAAATTTTATGTTTACCCATACCATTGTATTGATGTTTCACTCTGGCTTCAGAGAATTTTCAGTCTGGCTGAGTGCCATCAGGATGCAATGCGCAGGATGTTTATGTTATGGTTGACCATGATAAGTGTAATGGTCAGAAATGGAGGTTATGAGGGAAAGTAGGAACCTTCTCTTCCTCCTATCAGTTCTAAGAATAATATATTTTCTTACATGATGACTCGTTGCAAGTTATTGTTTGATTGCTTCTATTGTTGGAGTATTTTATTTATTGTTTGTCATTGTGACTTTGGTACAAGTGAGTTAAGTGAGTTTTCAATAAATGTGAAATGGTATAAAATAGTTCTAGTCATTCCACCCTAACTCTGCAATTTAATGTGGCAAGAAAAAAATGTTGTCCTGGTTTAGATCGGACAATCACTTTTATCTTTATCATTTAATCGGTCTTTCTTAATTGTGTACTTTTCAAAGCATGGAAAAAGATTACATGTTTATCAGAAAGCTAGCTTATTAGTGACTCTGATTAATCCTTAGATTTGGAAGTTCTTCACAGGGAAAATAATTTTTCCCAGTCGAAAACAAAAATGCCAAAGCTAAGTGCAGTTTCTAATTGAAAGTAAGGAGGAGTCCTAAATGTACCTTGTTGAAAGCTCTCGTGAAAAACTCCATTAGAAGATTGACCATTATTGAATCCACATTAATTTCCACGCTTTCAACTTAGACTACTTTTCTGTGAATGCAAGACACTTATGAAAGTTAGTATATTCTGATTTTCAGCATTTGGGGAAGGGGGGGGGGGGAGATATTATGAGTCTTCTCAGACTTTATTCCCTTTTGAAAAAGTTAATGAGAATTCATTAACTTTTGACAAGAAAATTATGGGTAAAGAAAAAATGATAATTCCCTGTGACAAAAGCAAGGTAGTCACTTCCTGGATAACAGCCATTCTTTTACTTTCGTATTAAAGAGAAACCAGTAAAAAAAAATTTTTGTGTTAGCACGATAAAAGAATAATAGACGTTTGACATGTTGGGACTCTCTGATTTATTTTTCTAATTATTTTTCTGTGCATGAAAAATAAAAAAAAATTACCCTAGAAACTTAATATCTCATGTGAAGCTTAGACATGTTAGTATAGTGCTCAGGAGTGAAAAGAAATAGGTATCCTGCCATATACTGTAATTACTTACTCGACAATCCACTTAGGCCTAACTGAGAAAGTCTTAAAAACAGCTAGATTTCACAGAACTAGATTAACGGGTGAACAATGCAAATCAAAGTAAAGCAAATAAAAAACCAAAGCAAATCAAGGCTAATCTATATCATGATAATTATAAACTGTAGTTTGTTTTAGCATATTCTATAGCTACCATTTTTAGCTCTCAATAATTAATATAAATACAGTATATTGTATTACTAAAGTCGTGAATTTCCTTGAACGCATTTTCTTCCATATTAATCAAAATCTTTGATTTTTTCTCTTTTTTTTATTTTTATTTTAGCTTTAAGATTTTCTAGTGAGTTCATTTTATTTATTTTTTAAAGATGTATTAGCCTATAGTACGGTAGGCTTTATGTTTATACTGTTTTTTATCTTCTTTTTATCTAGTATGAATCAAGGAATGATGTTTTTATATATTGGTCTAATCATGTCTATTGTGCAAGGTAAGAATTTGATGGAATTTTAAATTTTATAAAATATATTTTTTTTTATCAGAGTTGGTAAGCAACTTTTTAAAAGCAGCAGTGCAACAGCTTCTGCTACTTAGCCTGATAAAGGAGCTGAGCTACTTTGCTGCTATTTTATTAAAAAAAAAAAAGTAGCTTGTTTCTTTTAAACTATTTTTGCAAACCACTGAGCTACTTTTAGCTTTTTCAACAAATTAAGGGCTACTGTTTAGCTTTGAAAAAGCTAAATGAAGGGCTACATTTTAGCTTTTCAATAATTTTATTTGCTTTTACGGTATCCCTCAGGGATCCGTACTAGGAGGTTTGATATTTGTTATGACCACCAATCAAATTGCCAAAAATTTTGAGAACCTTTTCAAATACATTGATGATATAGCCTAATATTATTGTCCATGGGTAATTTTTCAGATAGTTTGTTGAATTCGGTCTTTAAGGAAGTAATATAATCTGGAATGTCAATCCAACTAAAACCAGTATCTTAATTCATGATTTTTCTAGAATTGAATCAAAAATTAATGTTTATATAAGGGTACTTACCTTCAATCTGTTAACTCCTGTAAAATATTAGGACTTTCAATTCAATCAAATTTAAAATGGGATCTGCATATTCAGAATATTATTAAAAATATTTGTAAAAATTTTTACATTCTATATAAACTTGAAAATTTTAAAACTGATATAAAAACCATTAGAAATATTTATATAATGTTTATAAGACCCAACATAGAATATTGTTCCCCTGTGTGGACTAATTCATTAACAAAGCAACAATCTCATCTCTTGAAAATGCTCCAAAGAAGATCGGTTAAAATCAGTTTGAGTACCGTAATAATTATTTTTATTCTTCTGAAGAAGCACTTCTGTGTTATTTATACTAAAATAACATAAAAATTACTCAAATTTGACTTTTACATAATATGATATGGCCCAAAATATTTCAGAATTCAATAAAAAGTATTTCTTTCAGTAAACGCTTGCATTCTTAACAGCACCCCCCCCCATCCCTAAAATTTTCAGTGAAAATTTCAAATGCACCCTCCCCCCCCCCCCCTCACTCAGTCAACATAATTATTTTGGCTCTAATTTCCTCAAAAACATGTAACCCTAGATTAGGGTTAAATCTCTAGTTACCGTTGGTGACTCTTATTGGGGTGCTGAAAAGTTGGCAACTCTTGCAGTCAACATGTTAAAAACAAAAACAATAGAATTTCTTTTATGGATTTTTTATTGCTTTTCTGATATTAAATCTGCAATTCTTGTTTTAAACATTCTTTCTCATTTCTTGCTCTCTTTTCTTTTTTAGGTGGTTTTGTGAGGAGAATTCCTTCTGGAAAAGCAAAAATGGTTGCACTGATTGTAAGTAATAACCTTTTAATTTAGTTTTTAAAAATAATTTATAAATATTTTTATGTAATATAAAAATTATATAGAAAATAAAGAGATTTCCTACAAAGCTTGTTAAATATGAAAATTAAAAGGAAATGGAAGAAAATAAACATCAAATATGTAATTGTTTTAAACATATTGATAACATAAATTATATATCTAGTGTTTAACGGTTTAACCAGTTGCTAGTTAAGGTTAATTGCCCATTAAATACAGGTAAAATATAGTTTTCAATGTTCTTTTCACCATTAATAAAATTTTAAAACCACTTCACATATTTACAAAAGGTCAATTTAAATAAAACTAAAATTATTTTGATGTCCAGAATCAAAGAGAGTACATTTATAGTGTACAATACTTAGGATACAATATATTTTTAATAAATTAAAATTTTTACTACCCTATTCAGGTATTTCACTTTAGTGCACCATTTATTAGAACTGTTGACAAATCAATAATGTTGACTATCATTTACTTAGTTCAAGACTTCTCTTAAAATTTGGGTATCGGAATACTTATAATAGCTGTTCTACCGCGTTATTCATTGACTTACTGTTTATGGCTTTATTAATGTAAATTAATATCAAATAAAAATTTTAAAAAAGTTATATGGTAATAAAAGCTATAATATGACAATGTATCTCTTTAAATAATTTATACAAATACCAAGTCTTATGAGCCGTTTTGATATTTCTTTTCTATTTTATATATATAGGGTCTTGCTATTATTATTCCTGCCTTTATGATTATTGGTCTTGCTAATAGTTCTACTATGCTATTCCTCGGACTATTATTTTTCTCAATCGGTAAGTGCTATCAATGGATCTAAACATTACCCAAATCATCAATTTTTTTTTACTGTGTATTAAGCTTTTTGTTTGCTTACTATTTGAAGATATGGTACCTTGAAACCAGATTTTATTAAATATTTTAAAGTTTTCTCTATATTGATTAAATTGTTTATATGATTGTGTAAGTTTATATTTTACATCATGAAAGTACGTTTATTTTACTGTTCTAAAATATTTACTCCTCCCCCCCCCTCACAATTGCAACACCAATGAACAGTGTAGGTTTTATTTAACCCTTTGCAAGAGGGAAAAGTTCTATGAAAATCATAATTCTCTTTGACAGAGCTTGTAAGACATTTGCTTCATAACAGTCTTGCATTCACTGAAATACCTGTTATCTAACTGCTATTTTAAGAAACGCTCAAGGATTAAAAAAAATCAAAATCACGTGAATCGCCGTGGCTTCCGTAATGATCAATTTTTTAATGGATTGATGTATTGCTGATCTCCTGTTGCTTCATTACAATAAATAAATTCTTGGTAAGAGAAGAAAATATCTGTGTAGGATTAGAATGCAGATTGATTAAATGCTGACATTTTACACTAATATCTCACCTAAAGCACACAAAAAGACATTCAATTTAACCTTTTAACTTCACACACTAAATATGAAAAAAACTGGAAGGCAATGAACTTAAGCAATCTTTAATAGATGAAAATACCCGAATGATATTGCAAGCTTATCTATTAGAAACACAAAAATCAAGATTAGGTACAGTAAATAGATTTATTTATTTATTATAAAAGTTTAAACCCTTAAGGTTTATATAGTTGTGATTTTTATGATCTTTCTTCTTTTTAACTTTCTTTTTGTTCTTAATTCATTATGTAAAATAAAATATTGACCATTATTTTTTTTTTTTTAAGTTTAAAAAGATATTTTAATGAGTAAAACATATTTTATTAGTTTAAGGGTGAAAATAATAATAATAATAATACATAAGAAAATAACAGTAATAATTAAAAAAAATTTTTTTCAAGAATTTTAAAATTGTAAAAGTGCCCAGGCTAGGCAGACAGAACAAAATCTTTATGTTAATAAATTAAAATTCTTATATATTAAAAAAAAAAAAAATGTTCTACTATAGCCTGATTTAGCCTCAGCAAGTATATAGCTTTTAATGTGCTTTCTTGATTGGAAAGCACTTCTTGAATATGAGCCTCAATTTCCACTGTATAAGCTTCTTATTAATTGAAATGTCTGTCTCTCTTCTTGGAAGATCATGAGCTGGGGTTTTAAAATTTGGGTAAAAATTCATATTTGACCACTAGGCAGATATTAAAAGTATGGGCATTAAAAAAAAAAAAAATTTTTTTCGCTCCACCAGCAAAAATATGAAACTTTAAGGTCAATGTGCCACCTCAAGATATTGTTTGACCATTTCTTTACTTTATTATAAGGCAACTATTAACCATATAGGTGAAACAAAAATCCTAACTTCAGTTTTTTCAGTTCGCCCTATAAATTTGCATCTGGAAGAAGTTGTTATGAACAGGTGTTCATCATGACCTCTCTCATCGAATCTGGATTTTTTTAGAACCACCAAAAAAAAAAAAAAAACAGGATAAAACTGATAGAATTTATATAATTGTGTACATATTTTTAAATTTTTTAAAAATTGCAATTAGAATGTCATTAAATAGATTTTAAAAAGTGATTTTTTTTTAATCACTATCAATTTTTTTTTATAGCCTCTGCGACTGTTGTGCCTTCTCTCACTGCAATAGTCTCCAACTATGGTAAGTTTTTTGTTTTTACAATTGTAAAAGACTGCATGTTATCAAATTATTATTTTTTATCACTCTAATAATTTTCAAAGATTTATTTAAAGTTATATAAATACAAGAAATTAACTTCCCTTATTCCGTGATTGACAGGTCAGTAATTTTTGTCAGAATTCAAAAATGAGATTTGAATTTTAGAAGGATACAACACATTATTTCTAATAATAAATAACTCTGGGAAGGAAATATAATTTTTTATTTTAGTCGTCTAAATTTATAGTTTTTTTTCTATGAAATACTGTAGTAGGCTATTTAATGTACAATATGACATTTCTTAAATGTTTATTTTTCATATTCTTGTTTTTTATTTTTATTATAATATGCTCTTTTTGTGAATTTTTAAAATAACTGAACTTTATACTTAATAATAACCAAAATTTTACTGTTGTAGTCTTAAATTATAAATATAACTCATTAACAATAAATAATTGTGTTCTTTTTAAATTCAATTGACGTTAATTTATATAGTTATGTACACAATCTTTGCAAAATATTTTAACTAGAATATTCAGATTTATTTCAAGATTCAGTATGTACTATCTTGTACACAGGTATAATATAAGGATAATTGAAACTTCCCAAACATTGATTATTTCTTTAAACAGGATGCAACTAAAAATAAGGAACTCTCATAATGAAAATGATCATTTTATTTTGAAAAACTTCCCCTTATGCATGAAGTTTCCCTGAAGGGATAGTCAGTCGGCCTTTCATTGTTGTCTATATAATTGTAATAATTCTATAGACAACGTTAACTATGGATATAATAATTAATATTTTATGTTTTTATTAGATGTTGTTATTGAACATTTTATGTAAAAGTTTGTTTTTCTGGCCTATAGATTTATCCCTTCAGGCACATTTTAAATCAACGTTATTTGAACCGTAATTTTGCAATTCAAGTTTACAGCAGGACTTAATGATTTTGTTGTTGTCTAAGAGAATTTCTGTTTTTACTGAAGGAGATAATAATTTTAATTGGATTGAAATCATTAGTGAAAAAAAAGAACGGTCTACAAGAATATGAAGTGGTAACTTCTGGTACAGATAACCCTATTAAAAAGAAAAAAATTGCAGCAGGGCTTAATGACTGATGATGATTAAGATAAGTGAATTTCTGTCTTTCCAGAAGGAGATAATCCTTATAATTGAGTTCTAACCATTCATGGGAAGAAATAATAGTTTACAGGATATGAAATTTAAATTAACATTCAATTTTCCTTCAAGTTATCCATATTGTGTCAACTTTTGAAGAATTTGAATCCAAATGTTTTTTCCCAATTATTGGCTAAAATGAAAATATTTGTTTACTCTTTTTTAATGATAAAAGGTGACCTTTATTTGATGTGAGGATAGTATTATTATCCATGCAGTCCACAGATATATAGTAATAGTTTGACAATACTCCCGTTGGAACTAAAGTACTCAGCCGCCATCTTTCCTCACTACAGCTTCGTATTCATCTGCTACAATAGATTAAAGAACATTGATCTCAGATGCAGAATTACTTTTGCAATACAAGATTAGTCTAACTTTTTAAATGTTTAAAAACAATCCACATTTGTTATTTTTGTATTGTTTCATTTTATTAAATGTCATATTTTTAATTTTGATTAAGTTGATTTTGTTGTGATGCCCAATATGATTTTAAATAATGAAATTATTTAATAAGAGGAGTGTGCTTGTGTCAAATGAGATAAATTTAAAATGTGTGAGCTCTTAAGAAGTTTTAAAAAAGTTTAGACATTTATTATAAATAAGAGTAAAGTTCAGTTTAGTTAGATTTATAAAGTTAATAAAATGTAAAAAAAGTAAAAATATTAGGCATAAGAGTAGCGTAATATATTTTAGGAGAGATTTAAATTGACGGAGCTGGAGAACAAAACCATTTTTAAACAAATGGATTTCTTTAAGAAGAGAACTGAAAGAAAAGGCGAGACGATTCCAATTACATTAAAACTAATAATTCTTAATTTAATATAATTACTAATGATTCTAAGCAACCATTTATATTAAAACTAATAATTTTTTAATAATATCAATCACTAATGATATAAACTTTATTTCTCTCATGGCTAATATGATCTATACTACTTTAATTACTAATGATTCAAGATTCTAACCTATTAAACTAATAATTTTTAATAATATCAATTATTAAAGTTTATAATTCTAGTACCACTTATGGATATTATGATTTACATCACTGAATTTATTTAACATAGGTAGAACATAATAACGTTAGGTTTTGGCAGAGGAAAACTAAATATAGCCTACTTTTAATATTGTCGTAGCCTACATGTATTAAATGAGTTTTAATTTGAATTACTTTAAAGTTTTATAGTTTGCGGATTATAAAGTTCAAATAAAATATTGGGGAATAAAATAACAAATTAGTAGTTAATAGAATTTTTAAAAGCACGTATGAATAAAATGTTAGCAGGGCCTGGGGAGGAAAAGTAAACGGTTAATTAAAAAAAAAAAGACTGCTAAGGTGTGGCCAAGATCTAGTATAAAAATTCATGCTTGGCAAATAAAAATACGAACCAAACAATTTTTAGTACTAACATTTATTAATAGCAATATGTTAATATAAAGTAATTCTAGACTCCAAGGCATACACCCAAAAGAAAAATTTAAATATTTCTTTCTTTCTTAAATGTACAGTATACTTTAATATGAATGAGTTCTGAATTCAAAAACAATTTTTGAATATTGAAATAAATAATTGCTGGTTTTTTAGTACTTTGATAATTAGGCACATAACTTAAAAACAAAGCTTGAGCGAGAAATTAATAAATAGCGGGGAAGTAGGCCTAGGAGGTAGTGTGGGTAGTCATTAGAGTGCAAAATTTTCTTTAAAAAAAAAAGAGTAAATCCCTAAGGAAGTAAGAAATAAATTTTAGTAAAAAACGATAACTGACAAAGGAAACTTACTATGGCGAAAGCATCTTAATATTTAAATTTTTCTTTTCGTTACTAAACACAATGACCATAGGATTATCTGTAAAACAACCATTTTTGACTACTAATTTCAGTATAATGGTTTAATAGGCATAATAATAAGTAAATTTATTGAATAAAGTTTCAAATCTAATTTCATAATAAATCTAAGATACTGTATCTTAGTGTGTGATTTATATTGAGTTTTGCATTTTCAAGCATTTGCTCAATTAGTTCTATCAAATATGCACAATTATAGATTCTATTTTAAACTTAAATACATAATAACATTTTTATTCTTTATACCTTTAAAGTCCATCCCTTCTAAAAGCTATCATTTAAGCCATTGGATTTTGTATTTGTATACATAGGGCTACTGTAAAAAAATATTAATTTGTTTTAATTTTAATTTATTGTACAAATATTTTCTAGGTATAGTGGTATTTCCATTTTAAGTTTTATTTTCAACTTGTTTTGTTTCAATTAATTTTTTTTTTATAAAAACCGAAGATATTAAAGCCAAAAATAGACTCTTATAGAGACAGCCATTTTTTTCTATGTCTTAAGCAGTTTGAAATATTTGCGAGATATTTTAATTATTTAACTGTTTTATAGTTTACCATGATTTTTTATTTTTAACAAAATAGAAGAGAAAGTAAAATTCATGAAGCAAAAAAAATAATATTTTTATGCTTTTGGGAAAAGAAAAAGGAAGCCAGTAAATAAATGTGCAAATTAAAATTGGAATTTTGGATGATTTTCTAAATTAAAGGTCACATAAAATGGATTTTTTTATTATATATAATTTTATTTCAAAGAAAATTAATAAAAAAAAATTCCACTTAGTTAAAAAATAAAAAAAAAAAGAAAAAAAATTAAAAATCAAATTTATAAGTTAATCCTTTTAGCTTCTCCACTTTTTGTATAATAGTGCTAAAAGTATCCACTAGGTAGGGTTGATTGCAAACAATTGATAACATAAAGAGTAAATTGAGATACAGTTAGTTCTTTGCAATTGTTAGGGAGATGGGTATTTTTATAAATAATATACAGTATAACACAATAAACATACCGTACTATAATAATTTTGGTCTTATGTCCAAATAATTTTTTTAATACTCTATATCTTCAATGAAGAATTTACATTTTAATTTCACATCTTTAGAAATATTTAAAACTGTGGAGTGGGTAAGTTTTAGCTCTCGCCTAATATAGTGGCCTACAACAGCACTGCAGGGTGAAAGTTGCACTATGCCTAATAAAAGACAAATTATTAAAATTTACGAATTATACTAACTGCAGAATTTCAGTTTTATTAACACTTTTTGGTTTAATTATTGATTTACGAAACTCTATTACTACGGCAGAAACTAATTACAATTCAGAATTTTTTATTTTTTTTTTAAAAAATCATGTCATGTGATCTATCACATTATGTAAACTATTATTTTTCTGACAAATACTAGCCAACTGTACCATATGTGCTTTTGTTATAACAGGGTTATGGTCTTTATTTGATTTCACATTGTATAACGTACTGTACTTCAATTTTGTTCTTTTAATAAACCTAATATTAATATCGGTAGGCTAAATGAAAATGTAGATTGCATAAGACAGGTCTACGATGAATAGCCTATGATTGATGGCCTACTCTACAATAAGATACTATCAATAATAAGTTGTATTTCATTATTTATCTAGTTTTCTATTACTATAGGTAAATTGTGTGAAAAAACCACCACACAATAACGTTATGAGAATATTTGGCGATATATTACATAATCAAAATAATATTGTATTTATATCCGCCGTATACAAATAATTTTTACTTTTAGTGCATCAATTTTTTAAAGCTTCATACTGATATTCTTTATTTAATTATATTTAATTAATTTATAAATATGATTATATAAAATTAAATCCACCAGTCTGTGTGGGTGCGTCTCTCATGTTCATCCATAATTACGGTCCAATCAGACGATGATGCTCCGTCACTATTTTCCCCTGCCAAGGGGTCAAATTGGTAAGGATTATTACTCTTAGAATTGTATAGTTGAAATACCTTCGTCATCCATAATGAGTTAAATTAAGTAGTCTAGTTATTAAAAAAAAATAAACAGAAAGATATGAACTTGACTGATATGTGTCTTATGTTGCTTGCTTCTATGCTATGAAAGATTGCTCATATTGTGTGCTACTATTTGCTTGTAATGACAACACAAAATACTCTCAGACCCAATAGATTGTTTATATGATTTCTGACCTATGTAGAAATATTTATTAAATTTCATTTTTAAATACGGTACGGTAGCTTTTTTTTTTTTTTTTTTTTAGCCAAGTGGAAATTTTTTTAGTAATAATTAGATTTCTTTGAAATAAAATCATAAAAAAAAAAATGGCGTAGTTGTTTTTAATTTCCCATAATTACTAGCAAAATAATGTCCTCGTATGCAAGACCTCACAGATTTGCAAGACCTCACAGGTAATGCAAGACCTCACAGGTAATTGATCTTTTTTTTTTTAGTCTATACATTGAGATATTACAGTAATATTTCAATGAGTAACAGCAATAGTCTACAATAAGTTATTTATTTCATTTATAGGCTATATTTTCAAATTACTTTTTACTTTATTGAATTTATTGTGGTTTTTAAAAGATTCTGTATTTTTACAATCTTTAAATTTTTGTCTGTAAATAGTAAAAGGCAAAAGATTTATGTGTTTGAAGAAGATCTATTGCAGAATTGATTAGGGTTAGACCGATGGCAAAAAGTCACCGATGGTCCGATGCCGATTTTTTGCCGATTGTTTCATTTAGCTTTTCACCGATGCCGATTGCCAATGACATATTTTGAGGTTGCCATCGGCCGATGCCGATGG
>PXIH01S0054295.1:7679-17685 GCA_003024985.2 Euperipatoides rowelli
AAAGTCAACATAACCTTAGTCAATGGACACAAAGTCAACCTAACGGCCACTCTACTAACCAAAATAAAAAGCTTATTAAATCAGACATAAAGCCAATAAAACGTCAACCAAAAAAAAAAAGTTTAGCAAATCAGACAGAAAGACAACAAAACGTCCAGTCAATCAAAAAAAGAAAAAGAATAAAAAAGCTTATAAAAAATCTGTAAATACATAGTAGGGTACTATTCATCCAGTCAGAATGATTATAGGACTTTGTGTTCTATTAATACGAAAATTGGAAAGATTATAATGGTTGACCTTGGGACCAGAAGAAGAATTATCCAACATTGTTGTATCCTATACGACTGCTTGTAAAGTGTATATATTGTAAATAATAAAATAGATGACATTTTAAGATGGCGAATACGCTACTTGATAATCTTAGACCAAAGATGATTTTGTCTAAATGGTATTTAAAATAATTGAGAGATGATATCCAGAATTTCGATTATGCAATTACTAACCATCAAGAGAATTCCGAAAAATACATACAACTTTTGAAAAATCTAAAATATTGGAACTCTAGCTTTCAATCAGTTTATGATAACACCCTGTTTATTTTCACTTTATATAAGCAAGCAAATGGATAAAAAGATTGAATTAACACAAATTGTTAAGTAAAAATTACTTTAGTTGGAAGGGACGGCATAGCATAGCATCAGCATGGCATCACTGTATTTTCCGGGTATACCAGGTATTATGGAATCGATTTTAAGTCAAAAGAGGTCAAGGAAATGGTAGAAAATTCTTTTACAATGTTTGTGGGCTACCAGGTTATACCATCTACCTGGGGAGGCCTATATTCCAAAATTGATATTCGTGCACTCTGGCTTCAGGACAAGATTTAGAGAAACTGAAAACAGAATTAGAAAAATGAAGATTTTTGCGATTGAAAATGATTTGAATTATAAATCTGGTGTAATTGCGATTAAATGCATCCCTAAAAATAATATAACTAAGGAACAAATTCCACATCTGTTGAAGATCGAAAATCGGACAACTCTATTAACTGTTAAAGGTCATCAGCCAATCTGCCTAAACTGTAACACTTTAGGTCATAAATCATCGGATTGCACTTAAAAAAAAAAAAAACACTGCTTTCTTTTCCATGAAGGGGAGNATGAAATACAATAAATGTAACAGTAAGTGTTTATTAAATTAAAGCATATCGATGCAGGTTTAATAAAATTCAGAAGAATTTTTTATATCGTAAAACAAATTTTAATAAAAAAGATAAGTTTGTTAACCTCTTGCCACCCCCCACCCCCTGGTCCTTCATATATGAAACTAATAATTATTATCAAAGTTTTAATAAAACTATGATCTAATATAAACTGGGGAAAAAATATACTAAGCTGAAAAAAAAAAACCCACTCATACATTGCAAATAATTAAAAATATTTTGTGACCTAACTCTTGGTTTTAACAGTTCATTTAAACAAACAAACAAGCACCTTCTACTGTTATTAGTTTTACATTTCAAAGTAATTGACAAATTACATCCCATGCCAATCCTATCCTGTTACAACTGCTTTTTTTTATTATTATTATTATAAATCAATATTTTCAATCTCAGATTACTTAATCTGAATTTTAAATGCATTGAATAAACTTGTTTCAATGCTTACATACATATTTTTAAACAAAAATGTTATGTATAGAACATGTTAGCCTTAATTCAGATATACTAAGACATTTAGCTTATACATCTAATATAAACAATGCCCTTGCATATAATATATGAGTCTTAATACTCTAATTAAACTCCCAATAAATCAATGGATCCCAAAGATCATAGAAAGTTTCTGAATCTAGCTTAAACATATCAGCTAGATATAACTGCTTATGATACATTGCAATACTATTTAAGCCCTTTCTATGCCCATACCCTGAAATACTATCTTGCACCTGGCTTTCCATACTGAGAACATTATTCCTACTATAGATTTAAATGCCCTTCTTGGTATCTTCTGTATATTTCTCGATTCATTAATCTTCGAGAAATCTAGTTATTACAGTACAATCAAAAAATAAATGATTCAATGTTTCATTCTCTATGCATCCAAATGAAAATTTTCGATCCTGTATTCTCATTCCTATTCTCTGTGCCCATTGTTTGGTAGGCAATATGCCTAGTCTATACTTTACTAAAAAATTTTGAAAATTACCCCCTATTTGAAATTTCTTCAATAAACTTTAAATTCACTTGATTATTTCTGTAATTTATNATACATACATACTTACGTACGTAAATCCACGTGCACACACATGCACATATGCACGCACACACATGGCACACGCCAATGCACCCACCCACACATGCATGCACCCACCCATGCATGCACACACCACCCACAAACACACAACACACACACACCACACACACACACACCCAGACAGACATACATACATAAATTCATAAAGTACATATACAGTATGTATGTATGTACAGTATGTAAAAGGGCACACACAAGCACATGTTCATTCATTATCCATGATTAGAGATTGTATTATTTCAATTAAAAAGACTTATTTTATTTATTTATTTATGTATTTTTCAAGGAATGAATGTTTCAAAAAGAATTTGAATTTTAAAAGTACCGTCCAATGAGTCACATAGAAAATGAATGATTTTTTTATTATTATTCAAAAGAAAAACTCGTTGCCAAATATAACTAATAAATAAATTATAATTATTCGTTATTTTAGAAGTCAGTCAAACGATATTTTATAACTGAAACTTAAAAGATTTAAGATAATTTTATTTTTTCGGAAAATCATACAACATATTACAAATAATTTTTTGCAATTGTTACAATAAGTGAAAAAAAAAAAGCCATATGCATATTTTTACAAATTGAAATTTACATAAGAAATTTACATATGAGCGGGTTACACAGTATTTTACAACTTTATTTCAACATCGATGCTAATCCGTTCAGAGAGACCTACAGGTCTGAATTTTAGCTTTACTTTAAGTGATGTAATCTTGACTTTGGTTTCTGCAATATAGATTTTATGTCAAGTGATTTGACAATTTATTTAACCATGTTTAAAGAGAATCTGTCATTGATTTTAATGTCACTAAGAATTAACTCAGCATTACTAAAATATTTAATAGATATAAATTGTGCTTTACTTTAATTAGTTTTCGTTTTGATATATTGCGTACTACAAACTTATTAATTTTTAAATAACAATAGTTTCATTTTATTTAATTTGATCTTTATCTGTCAAAGTGTGGATAGAATGTAAAAAATAAAAACCCGTTCTGCATTCCATGTCCCAATTTGAAATTCCTTGAAAATTAAGCATTAGATTTAAAATAATTGTTCAATGCTGTCAGAATAAGATAAATTATCTCTTTCAGATTCCGTTAGGAGTCGCACATCAACTAAAGCGAGTAGCTTGTGTAATTACGATTTTTTCTCGCCGATTTTAGTATATTTGATCAGATTCCGTTTTCTGCCCAATTTGGAATTATCTAGATCGGCACTCAGAAAAAGATTATTTCACCTTTAGATTATCCTAGGGTTCAGGTTTACGATAAGGTTAGGACTGTAAAGAATATATACTAAAATCGGCGAGAAAAAATATTACTTCCACACGCTACTACGTTTTAGTTGTCATGCGACTCCTTACGTTAATTATGTTGGTGGGCAGATAACGGAATCTGACCGTATATTTTCTTTACAATTCTAACTTTGCCGTAACCCTTAACATTATGATAATCTAGAGGTGAAATAATCTTTTGTTGAGCCCCCCCCCCCCCCTGAACTAGATAATTTGAACTTAATACCAGCAACCATATTGATGGGCAGATAGTGGATCTTGACAATTAACTTTCTTTTTATCCATCCATCCATGTATGTATGTATGTATCTCGCTCCCACTCTCTAAAGTGTAACCATAATATAATAAAATAGAATAAAATGTATATTAAAAAATTATATACACAAATTACCTATAAAAATTATTCAGACATCATTCATACAGTCATATTAATACTATAGAAGTAGTTAAACTTTTAAAAGCAATTTATAAAATTATGTAGGAATTATTATTAACATCTTATTCAATTTTTTCTTAAGTTTATTCATAAGGGCCTATTTATACTAAATGATATATAGTGATACATTCATTTTTTATATAGTTTNATTGTTTGGTAGGCAATATGCCTAGTCTATACTTTACTAAAAAATTTTGAAAATTACCCCCTATTTGAAATTTCTTCAATAAACTTTAAATTCACTTGATTATTTCTGTAATTTATAATTGTTCTTCTACTATTATACTTTTTTTATATTGTTTATACTTTAAAACTTCATTATCATGATTTACTGTATTTAATAATGTGTATACCTCAAATCATAATTTTAATATAGGATCACTTATCGAGTCTCTAATTTCATATGTTCTACATAATTTGTTCTGCTCTATTACATATTTCCTTACAAAGTTGTACATTATAGTCTTATTTATAACCTCAATGTCGATCATCCTTAGTTCTCCTTTCGTAATAGGTAATCTTGTCCTATTTGCTCCTATACATTTATAAGCTTTAAATATATAATCATGCATTACCCTGTTAAAATCAGTAGCAAATTTTCTTGATATTTTTAAAAAAGGACAGTAATACAGTATTTTTGAAACTACCAAAGTGTTAATAATCTTAACTCTATCTATTCATCCAATCTCATACTTTTTGTATATGGTCATTGTTTGCTTGATCTCATTGAGTTTATCCTGTAAGACTGAATATTGCAAAATATCAGAATGTTTGTCAGGAAACTTAATTCCTAATATTTTCCCATGTTTTCCTTCTAAATTTTTAAACGTATGTAACTTTTTTTTTTTTAATATTCCACACATATTATTTCTGCAGATTTATTGGGGAGCCTGTAACTTTCAGAAATAACAATAGTACCTTATATATTTTGTGTAATTGATTTTGCCCAGTGGCAAAGACAGTAAGATTGGCTACATATTATGATAGTGACCTTCCCTACTATCGAAATCCCATGTCCTATTCCCTCAATTAATTTGATGAGTTCACTCATATACAATGAGTATAGCAATGATAATAGGGGTGACCCTTGTAGGATACTATTGGTCATTCTTTCATAACCTATATACATTTTTTTATTTATGAATGCTATCCCTTTATTCATTATTATCTTTATTAGTAGTGTAGTTGTTTTATCTCCTATCTACTTCCTTATAAGATAATTTAAGTAATTAAGATTAACATTATTGAACGCTCCCTCCATATCTACTCTTAAAACAAACAATTCTGCCCTAGATTTATTATTATAGTTTGAGAACACCATATGTAGTATGACTAGTGCTTTTCCAATGGGATGTCCTTTAATACCATCCTTTAATACCATATATCGTATCAGGCAGAATATCCTGAACTATTACTTTAATCCTATTCAATATAACCTTTTCTAATATCTCCTGATCAGTATTAGAGAATGCTATTGGTCTGTATTTGTCAATATTAATACCCCAATCCCCTATTATGTAACTCTTTGGAATAATTTTAATAAATGACCTAAATATCTCTGTGTAGGCCTACTCCCCATCTGTTAACTGATTATTCATTAAATAATTAAAAAACTTAAACAAATTAAAACTTATTAATTCACCTATCGTAGTGGATAATAGATAAGAAAGTCCATCAGGACCTGGCAGAGTTGTTTTTTTTTGTAGTTTGTACCACAATATTTAATTCCTCTATTGTGTTCCTAAATTTATTGATTTAAAAAATTTATAATTATTTTTAACTTGTATTAGCCTATACTTGTCAATGTCATTCTTATTTTTAAAGGCTTGATTTTTATGTGATATAAACTCATCTTGTATTTCTTCTACTATTTGTATATTTGAAGTGATAACTTTATCATTTTTAACAATGAATGCTATATTAGAACACTTTCTTTCTTTCAATATAGACAATAATAACCATTTACTAGTACTGGCAGAAGTTTCTATCTCATTGTTAATTTTTGCATTTAAATTTTTTTGCTTTATAGATGTAAGATATTCTAACCTCAACTTTAAATCATATATTTTACCAATATTACCTTGCTTACTATTAATATCATTATTAATTATTTCATTATACTCTTAATCTCTTTCTGTATCTCTTTTTNAAGTTTGAACTGGTCTTTTTTAATAAAGTATAGATTTGTGCTTTATTCAGATCATGTAATGATAACTTTTCAAATACAGATTTGGAATTCACAAGTTCAAAACTGGTTTAAAAGAGGATTAAATCCATATTGTGGATGGGCCTTCTGTCGATTTGTTTGCAAAAACTGTTTATGGAAGAAATTATGAATTATTGGATTATCTAAACCCTTTCACTCTTCGCCCTTGCACAAAGATTTCCTTTATAATTTCTTGGTTGGTAAGGAAAAGAAAGAAAAAAGGCTATAATTAAAGAAGTTTGACAAAATAATATATTAATAAACTGTGAGATTCACCCTGTCTCTTTTAAAACTCAAGATAATGAATTTGAAATACAGGATGGAGTATTTGGAATTACAGGTGCAAAAAAAATTTATTGTATAAGTGTCAGTCAGAAACCTATTTTTCAATGAATACTCCCAAATGGAGAGTTTTCCCTTTTTTAAAAAATAGGAATAAGGTAGCTAATATACATGCTTTAAAATATGAAAATCTTATATTAACTGACAATGTCCAGATTGTAGAGGCTATGCAAGACCAATTCATAAGGATATAGATTTGAAATTGATGGGTAGTTTCAAACGGTATATTCTTAGTATATTGATCTATTAGATTATAATTTTTTAAATCTAAGCAAACTCTTAGTTTAGCTGAGGAAGATACTTCTTATTTGGACAATGAAATATCCTTACAGGAATTGGAAGAAGTGTTAAAAAATCTAAAAGAAGGAACAGTCCGGGGGTGGATGGTCTGACATACATGTATTATAAAATCATGGCTTTAAAAGAAAAAAAAAACAATTCCTGGGTTATATAAATCATTTGGTTTTGTCTACTGACAGTATACAATTTCTCCTCAATCATAATAAAGCCTTCATTAAAATGATTAAAAAGAAACTGGATGTTACTGAAACTGGGAAATGCAGACTGATAGCCTTAATAAATACAGATATGAAAATTATCCAGAAAATCTTTCTGGCTCCGGTTTCCCCATTGATTAATAAATTATTACCCTCTGGTAATTTTTTGGTTTGAAAGGGAGAACTATTAATAAAGCATTATTGGTGTAGCGTCTGTTATTTAACTGTAAAAGAAGGAAAACTAGAACTCATGGTTTTTTATTAAAATTAGATATGTCTAATGCATTCACCTATGTGAACACAGTTTATTTGAAATATCTTCTTTTTAAGTATCTGGGACATAATAAAATTGTGGCATTAATAGCTGACTTAAGTCCATCTCTATTATAAATAAGGGAATATTTTCAAACTTCAGGTCATTAGATAATGCTTTGCTTCAAGGATCTCCTCTTTCCACAACCTCTACTCATTTTACTAATGGAGCTGTATCTTAAGATAAATAAGCTAAATAAAGGAATATGGCTGTATAGTAAAATTATGAATGTCAAGCTAATATCGTACATAGACGATTTAACAATAGTGATCCCAAATAGGGTGGGCATTCATTTGATGTATAATGAAGTAAACAAATTTTTGCAGATGACAGGTTCAACCATCAATGAGAGTAAGTCTTATGTATGGGACATTGACAACAAAAAGAGAATAGTTTTCCTAAATTTCAAAGCGTTACATGGAAAGATCTTGGGATTGATATTTCCGATTCATAATAGGCATTCCTTACTGTATTCTAAACTGAATGATACACTTATCAAATCTCAGGAAGTCATGAAAAATATAAGGAAGTATTGCGGAAGATGGTTGGATTGAGAATGGTTGGATGGTTTGAGGTTACGAGATATATAAATGCTTTAGTAATCTCTAAATTTACTTTTTAGTTGCCGTTTGTGTGCAGAGAAAGGTTTTGTAAAAAATTGAATAAATGTACTCAGGAAGCTTTGTTTGGAAAGCTCAAATATCTATCTCCAACAAGATGTTCATACCCAAAAATAAGGGAGGTCTTATTGATTTATCCTCACTTTAATGAAATTCTGATTTATAATTTTGTTAAAGTCAATATTGCACAGGACCCGATTTTGTGTAAGTTACTGGAATACGAATCAGTAATTGAAGATTCTCTGGTTTCCACTTGGTTTTCAACATTCCTTCAGTTTTTACCGAAGAAGGGAAAGTTGGGTATAAAAAGTGCTATAAATATAAAATGGTACACGATGACTATGAAAACAACTATATAAACTTTGGAATTGACCTTACAATAGCTACCAAGATTTTTTCCTCTAATAACTTTCAAAACTTTATTATAAAATTTGGGTTTCATATTTTGCCCACCAGACAAAGATTGATGAATATTGGAATATTGGGCATGTCTGATAACAATTGTGTTTTTGGATGTGGAAGGGTGGAAAATTTTGAACATTTGTTTTGGGAATATCCTTTTGCTAAGTATTTATATGAAGGGATAATGGTCAAATTAAACTTGAAGTATGAGCTTAGAAAGTTTTGGATAAATAAGTCTTTTAAAGATTTGCCTAGGATACTTAAAAAATTTCTATATGCAATTTTTTTAACACAGGGAAGATAAGATCTACAATTGTTTTCCGAGGAAAGGGAACAGTGGGTCACATGTCGGCTTTCCTAAATGGAGTCCACCAGTTAAATAAGAAAGACATTTTTCAACTTTCTATCTAATTCTAAAAGTTGTGGGATCCTGAAGTAATGTTGTAAAGAGTTTGCAATTGGTCTTCTTGGTTCTGTCTTGATCCCAATTTTTTTTGCTTGTTTTTTTCGTAATGTGTTTTTTTTTTTTTTTATGAAATCCTGGGTTTAAAATCTCCATTATGTCCTGGGTGGACAACTCATTTGTACTAGTTGGAGCGAATACAGGCTAGAAACTGACCCAGGGTTTGAAGCTTGGCAAACACAAGAAGCGTGCAAGACCCCCGATACTGGAAATTCTGAAGAAGACGATGATAAAATGGATGATTCTGAAATAGTTACGCCAGAGGTATAATGCTCCAATGCAGTTGGTCGATAAACGGCCAAATAGAAATAAACAAAGGCAAGTATTTTGGAATTGAAGGGATTGATAAAAAGCAAAGTGATTCTGTCATAACAGAAACAAACTAACGTTAGAAAATTAGATATTATCATAGTAAAGCAAATTTTATTTCTAGGCTTTCAATATGCTTTCAATTAATAATATACGAATTAATTCAATTAATGTTAGAACTTTAAATGACATTGTTAGAATAAAATGAAGATGATGAAGATAATTGTTAATCCTACGTTGATTCTTTTTCAGAAAACTAGGCTGAGAAAAGTGGATACTAGGGATGTTTGGAAAAGGCTAAGGGCAAATTACATTATTTTTGAAAACTGGAAATGGAAGGCTTTGGAACTAGCGATAGCCATTGAAAAGTTATTTTATCTGGTCGACAGGGTTGAAAATGTAAGTAGCAGAGTTATGATATTATACATGTTTATAGGCAATATTAAGTTTGAACAATCAATCTTCACTCTCCCATCATTTTAAAGGAGCAGAGGATATTTTATATGGATTTGACAAAAATAAGTGTGGAGTTTAACACTTACATAATTTCAGAGGATTATAACGTTAATTCTACAACAAAACAGAATTTAATCAGTACTTTTGCTCAACAGGCAAACTTAATTGACTTGGCTACAGCAAAGAATTTGAACAGAGTACATACTAGGTGTACATACTAGGTTCGATAACGATCTAGTAATAGACTTGACAGAGTTTTGATCTCTGAAAGTTTGAACTGGTCTTTTTTAATAAAGTATAGATTTGTGCTTTATTCAGATCATGTAATGATAACTTTTCAAATACAGATT